>OV656867.1:18980939-19101701 GCA_927399465.1 Sarcophaga caerulescens
CTCAATTGTCTCTGGTTTGTCGGCATAACACTTTTCTTTAACGGCGACCCACGGAAAATAGTCCAACGATGTCAAATCGCAGCTTCTTGGCGGCCAATTGATATCACCTTTTCGGTTAATTAAACAGCCATCAAACGTTTGACGCAATAAATCGATTGTGGCATGAGATGTGTGGCAAGTTGCACTATCCTGTTGAAACCAAACATCGTTCACATCAAGACTATGAAGAGCGGATACCAAAAAATCAGTTAGCCTGGTGCGATAAGTGTCTCTATTGGCCGTAATGCTTGCGTTGTACTCATTTTCAAAGAAGTATGGTCAAATGATGGCTCCGCTCCTCAAGCCGCACCAAACAGTCATTAGTAATGCGTGCATTGACTTCTGTTAGAGCACGTGTGGGTTTTCTGAGCCAAAATACGGAAATTATGCTTATTAACGTACCCGCCAAGATGTAAATGAGATTCATCCGAAAAGATGATTTTTTTAGTGTAGTTTCTCGTTGATCCATCTATGACAATAAATCCAAACGTTGCTCAAGCGTAAATCGATTCATTACGTTCAGTGGAGATAAAATACTTAATTTTGTGACAGAATAGAGTGACATAAGTGTTGCCAGATTCGATGTAACCGATGATTCAAATTTAAACCGATAGATGGCCCACCCTATATAACATAGTTTGGTAGTTTTGAGGACGTATTCGGAAACAACTCTTTATCCTATAAGAACAAAATTATTCGTCTAAATTGTAACACTCTACGTTTATTTTAGTCTCTTTATAGGAGGCTATTACGGACGTCAAATCCAATATTAAAAATATAATGAAAGAAAGGAAGCGTTTTTCTTTGGCAACATTCTGACAAATGTTAGCAAATCACCATAGTTTTGTTTTTATAATTTAATATCCATGGGATCAAACTTAATATTGCCAGGGTGTGGATAGATTTCCTTTACTTACTTGCTGGCTTCTATTTGGCAATGAACGAATAAGTTAAACAAATTATTTAAATTTTCAACAACAACAACAATAACGGCGACTATTGAAAAGGAAATGCAGAGAAACAGAAACAAAAATAAAATGAAACCAGGAACAAAAAAACAAAAACAAAAAAAGGAAAACGAACGGAAGACATTGTAAAAAAGGGACTCTTAAAATTCCCTGCAGCCATTGATTGATGATGTGAAAGTTTTTCACACTGAATGGACTGATAGATGGTTAAACAGGCAGACCGGCAGACAGACAAAGTGCAAACAGTAGAAGAAAGACAGAAGAGAACTAAAAACTACACAAATGTGTGCACAAATTGAAAACTTTCAGTTCAATTCGCTTTTATTTTTATTAACGAGGACCAGGACGAGAGGCAAGAGGACCGAAGTATAAAAATTGAATTTATTTTTCCTTTTAAATATTAAAACCCTTTTAAGGAACTCGAACACGAACACTAATACGAACACGTGCACTCCACCCAGCCAACATACCACACCCACACATTATTTTCTCTCGTGTGTATGTGTGTGAGTGTGTGTGCATTTCTTATCCTCTTTTTTTGTTCCTTTAAATAGAAAACAAAACTTGACTTATTCTTTGAACTGCAAAGAAGAAGAAGAAGAAGAAAACACCACATGTTTTACATGGTTTGTTGCTTCTCGATAAGAATTTTATACGACAAATGCCTGACAGAGATGGTCAGCGGGGACTGAGTCGGGGTGCCTTTCTAAACGGAGTTGAAGGATTATAAATTTGTTTAAAGAAAGAAATTGAAAAATAAAAAAAAAAAAACTAAAAGAGAATGGATGAATGTCGACTAAACTTAATTTATCCATTCATTCCAATTTCATGTATATGTACATACTCCCTCCTTGTAAACGTTGTTGTTTCCATGTTTTGTTTGTTGTTCTGTTGAAGTTTCTCTTCTGTTGATTTATCATCGTGTGCGTGTATGCGTCAATTGCATGTCAAGCAACATCAATTATGCGATTTTATTCAATAAAATTTAGACACTCCCCTAGTTTATCTTAAAAGTTCATTAATATAAGCAAACATTATTGAGTACATACACACAGATGGGTTAGGAGATGCAAAACAATTCTTTGTAAAAAACTGCGTGAGTGAATACCAGATGTACCGATATGAAGTGAGCGTTTTTAAACACTTATTTTTAATGAAAAGGTAGGCAGGTAGAAGTGGCTGTCCACTCGATGGAGTCATGAGCGGACACACTTAGGCTGCATACAGGGCCCATTGTGACACCACAGTTTCATCTTCTCCCCTATCCCAGGAACCACTCGGAGCTTCCGATGAAGCGACTCAGACTGCCAATATCCATGCATGACAGTTCATCTAGGTCTTCCATGTAGTAGGCACGTAGTAGTAGGTGTCTCTTTCTCCTCTGAATTTTTTTTTATGAAAAAGTAAAAGACATTTTATTCAAAGTATCAATAAAACTGTTCGTCTTTTGAAGCAATCCAATTAGTCGCCCAATTATCGGCTTCCCCGTAAGAATCGAAGCCGCCGTAGTCTAGTAGGTACTGTGTTAGCTTATAAGACGTGAGGCCACGGTTCAAACACCAGGTCAGACATTTCCAACAAAACAAAATTTGAGAAAATCTTTCCTCGGCCACTTTCTCTCAGCAGTTTTCTGGTAAAACTCGGAGAGTAAAAAAAAAAAATTGCCAAGTAAAGTTTCTCAAAAATTTCGGATTCGACTTTAAACTGTAGGTCCCACCACTCATGTATAAAATTAACACACACAAGATAAATGGTCTGAGAAGCTGGATTGTAATCCTGAGTGGAGGGTTGTAATGACCAATTACACAGCCCTGCAAATTTGGACTTTTTTTTGTGCAAATAAGATGGCTTCAGGTGTTTCCGAAGGCATTTTGCGCGCTGAACACGAATCTGAATCAAAAACTTTCCATCACGTCAGGTTTTCGTGAAAAAGGGGTTTGAAACCCCTAAAAATAGCGTTTTTGGCCATTTTTTAAAACTTGTAGAGCTAAACACTGACGTGCTAGAACCATCGCTATTGTCAGAAATTGACAATTGATCTTTGCTCTTTAAACTGAGCCCAAAGCCAAATTGATTGCATGCACCCTTAAAGTAGGGGGTGGGTTTATGTCAAGCGGTGCAAGAGAAAAAGAAACACATTACGGAGGTCCTTAAAAATTCATCAGATTTACTTGAAAATTGTTACTCAGGGGTTTTTGGGGTCGCTGATTACAGATCCTCATTCAGATTTAAAAAATTCAAAATGGCGGATTCAATATGGCGGTCGAGGTTTATAAAAATTAATCAGATTTACTTGAAAATTCGTGTTCAGCGCGCAAAATGCCTTCGGAAACACCTGGAGACATCTTATTTGCAAAAGCACAGCCCATGCAGGGCTGTGTTATTTATGTACAGTGACCGTCAAAAGAGACTGTACACTAAAAATTCTAACAATCACCAAACTCAACTTTTACCATTTAAGGAGGGTGCCCGAAAAAATTTAACAATATTTCAAAATTTTTTGTAATTTTTTTTTTTTGTTGAATTTTAAAAACTGGCAATGAAACAATTTTAAAATAAAACAACGGTAATTTATTAATGTATGTTTTTTTTAATGTACACTTTCTTTTGAAGCTCACTGTATGTATGTCGTAACAATCGAAGGTGTGCTCAGCCAATGCGTATCCCTTCGTTGAAAACAAATAGTGGTCGGAAGGAGCCAAGTCTGGTGAATATGGCGGGTGGAGTAGCAGCTACCAGCCTAATGCTTTCATTGCATACTGAGCCAGTTTTGTTTTGTGGGCTTATTCTGATCGTTTTTTGATCAATGCATTGTTAAAAACGATAATTTGTTGTCGACAGCGGTCTGTATTAATGGTTTCACAAGGTTTTAGGAGCACCACACCTTTCTAGTTCCACCAGAGGCACAGCATTGTCTTCTTGCCAAATCGATCTGGTTTTGCAACCGAAGTTGATCATTGTCCTGGATTTTGGATTGTAAAAATAAATCCATTTTTCATCGCCAGTAACAATTCGATGCAACACTGATTTTCTATCATATCTATTGAAGGAAAGCAACACAAGTAGTTTTTCGGTTTTCCATATGTCTGTCACTCAGTTTGTGTGACATCCATGTTCTAGATATTTGGATCTTTCACATGTGGCTTTTAAATGGTCAGAAATTGTTTGTTGCGCATAATTTAACATTTCTGCCACTTGTTACGGATTCAACGTGCCATCTTCATCGAAAATTGTTTGCAATTTGGAGTCTTCAAACTTTTTTGATGGTCTTTTAGGTTCAGCATTTCTCACAACAAAATCGTTATCTCCGAACCGTCCAAACCAACTTCCACATATTGCTTCTGATAGAAAATGATCATCATATGCCTTGACAAGCATTTGATGCGACTCGTTCGGAGTTGACTTCAAACTGTAAGTCCTGCCACTCATGTATAAAATTTACAGACACAACATAAGTGGTGTGAGAAGCTAGCTTGTAATCCTGACTAAAGAGTTGTAATGACCGAATTATGTATGTATGTACATATGTAGAAACAGCATAATGTTTGAGTTCGACAGATTCACCGAAGAACGTCATGCATTAGTTGAGGGTTTGCTTTGCATACCAACCCTTGAAAATTTAATCGACAAGGTACGCCAATCGAATACCACGTGGAATACCTTCCAAGTGTATAAGTAATAAGTATAAGTGTATAAAAATATAGTACAAGACAACAAGCAGTATGCCATCTATAGTATGGCGCTTGATGAGCTGAAAAACAGGAATATATTCAGGTCTTCCAAATTAAATATAGTAACCGATGCTGGGATATATTCTAAACAAGTTAAGAACATTAGAAACATCAGGTGTATATGGCATAGTTCATTGGAATCATTGCATTGGATACTGCCTGCTTTGACAAAATGTTCTCCAGAAGTAAATTCGGCATGAAGGATCTTTTATGCTGCAATCAGAGTCGGGGAATATTGAAGAACAATCACCTTGTAGGGGATTAATAAACAATTTTAGAAGGACTGTTGGGCATTTATGTTCAAATTTAATTCCTTGAGGGTACGAGTACTTATCCTAATTCCAAATTACTTGAAACGACCTTGTATTGTTTTCTTGGAGTTCAACTACTCTATTGCAAGAAAGGGTTGGAATTTAAATTGGGTTTTCTTCAGTTAGTTTTGACCGAAACTGTACATGTCTAGCATAATTAATTCGTTAATTGTCAAACATTAAAGCCTATGATTTCATGGCTTGATTTCAAACTTCATTAACGCTCTTCTTTTAGACTATTGATCGGGGAACTTCATTAAGAGGCCGATTTGTGTAAATATCTGCTGTTTAATTTATTGGCAACACTGATTCAATTTTATTACGATCTAAAGGGTGATTTTTTAGCTATTATCTTTTTGGCAACACTGCTTTAAACAGCTCACGCACGTTTCGTGTTTTATTTCACTGTCAAACATTTTCAGTTTGGTCTATAATTTAACAATGAATCGTCATACAAACGAACAACGCTTGCAAATCATTGAATTTGGCATCATTGGACCGTACTTCTTCAAAGATGCTGCGAATCGTAACGTAACTGTGAATGGTGAGCGCTACCGTGAGGTGATATCCAACTTTTTTTTGCCCAAAATGCAAGAGCTTGACTTGCATGACATGTGGTTTCAACAAGACGGTGCCACATGTCACACAGCACGCATAACAATGGACTTATTGAGAGGCGAGTTCGGTGAACATTTTATTTCACGTTCTGACCGGTCCCGAACGTGAAATAAAATGTTGACCGTCTAGATCGTGCGATTTAACGCCTTTAGACTAATTTTTGTGGGGCTATGTTAAAGCTCATGTCTATACAGACAAGCCCGCTTCAATTGACGCATTGGAAGACAACATTGAAGCATTTATTCGTGAGATACCGGCCGAAATGTTGGAAAGAGCGGATGAACCATTTGAGGCGCAGTCGCGGTCAACATTTGCATGAAATAATCTTCAAACATTAAATTGTATGGACCGTACTATCGATTCAAATAAAGATTTCATGCATTTTTCTGAATTTTATGTGTTTTTTTTTGAAAAATTTTCCTATAGCTATTAAAAAATCACCCCTTATAATTAAATGCTTTTTTTTTTGTTTTTAATAGACTCTCTATTGAAAAATAAAACTTTTTTTCGTTCGTTTCTTGAAAACGTTTTAATTGGCCACTATCCAAACGTAATAAATTAACACTTATTACAATGGCAGCAGCAGCAATAATTTACTTGTTCCAGCCTCGTATAGCATACTTAGTTCCTTCCTTCCCCAATCACCAATCAGTGTCTAACAAAACAATTTCACTTGTCATTCACTTCACTTGATGGGCATTAATATCGTAGTCCGTAGTCCGTAGTCGTAGTCGTTGTCGACGTCGCATACACTTGTTAAATCACAATGTGTTGGCATCATGTGGTGCGTTAAATGAAATAAATGTCGGCCGAAAGATGATTTACGACAGAGACAGGATATTTTAATTACCAGCAACACCAACACCATCACACAACCAAACACACAATCATTAACATTTACCATTAAAGCTATTATTGTTACACTTACATACATACATACACACGTACGTACATGCATACATACATATGTATATACACCAGCATAGCATAGCTACTTACACATACATACATACATCCATACTGTTATACAAAGTGAGAGTGACATTTAATGTCATCTATAAACAGTTATGTTATAACAATAACTATATTGCAACAACAACGGCTACTACAGCAACAGCAACAACAACAACAACAACAATTTTAACATTCATTGATAATTATAGTTACACACACCTGTCTGACATTGTATGGCCATTTAAGTCATCATTACTTTGATTACAGCAACACACATTGGTTATTATTAATATTCGTATTGTTGATGTTGTTGTATTAATTTTAATTTTTCTTTTTGTTGTAATGTTATATCATGTGCTGTATTGTTATTGTTGTTGTAATTATTACTAACCTTACTTTGTATACACATTCACAAGCACTTGTACAAGAGATATGCATGGATGTGTTATTTCAATACAATTACAGGACATTTACATGTAAACACTGGCCATTAATGTATACATTAAATATGAATACATGTACATATAGGGTGTTTTTTATAGAGCTATAGAACTTTAAATTGCAATAAAACAACGATGGATTATTCGATTGACATGAATTTTATTTATCCGAAAGATAATCTTATGGCATTACATTTTAAATATGATTTCCGGCATATGACCGCCACGGCTGGCGCGGAGGTAGTCCAATCTGGACGTCCAATTTTCGATGACTTTTCCCAACATTTGTGGTCGTATATCGGCAATAACACGGCGAATGTTGTCTTCCAAATGGTCAAGCGTTTGTGACTTTACCGCATAGACCAATGACTTTACATAGTCCCACAGAAAGTAGTCTAGCGGTGTTAAATCACAATATCTTGGAGGCCAATTACCAGGTCCAAAACGTGAAATTAGGCGGTCACCAAACGTGTCTTTCAATAAATCTATTGTGGCACGAGCTGTGTGACATGTTGCGCCGTCTTGTTGAAACCACATCTCCTGGACATCATGGGTATTCAATTCAGGAATGAAAAAGTTAGTAATCATGGCTCTATACCGATCACCATTGACTGTAACGTTCTGGCCACCATCGTTTTTGAAAAAGTACGGACCAATGATTCCACCAGCCCATAAAGCGCACCAAACAGTCAGTTTTTCTGGATGTAACGGTGTTTCCACATACACTTGAGGATTACCTTCACTCCAAATGTGGCAGTTTTGTTTGTTGACGTAGCCATTCAACCAGAAGTGCGCTTCATCGTTTTGGGCCCATTCGACGAATCTACGCCTTACTTGATGATCGTTTGGCTTCAATTCTTGCACGAGTTGGATTTTGTAAGCACGCAAACCAAGATCCTTCCGCAAAATCTTCCATAAAGTGGATGGACACAGATCCAATTCCTGTGCTCGATGGCGGATGGACTCATTCGGGTCTTCCTCAATGCTACGCTCTACAGCAGCAATAGCTTCTTCTGTACGCACCGTACGGCGTCTCTGGGGATGCGAGTTATCAATAAGAGTAAACGTGGTGCGAAAACGTTCCACGGTTAATCGAATTAACTGCTCTGATGGACGATTTTGTCGACGAAAAAACGGACGTAGTGCGCGATACGTTTTCCGCACAGAACCATTATTTTCGAAATAAAATTGCACAATTTGCAAGCGTTGTTCAGGCGTGAGTCTATTCATGATGAATTGCCAAACCAAACTGAGAATAAATCACTTGACAGCTGTTAAATCGGACGCCATCTTGAAAAGTAATGCCAACTTAAAGTTCTATACCTCTATAAAAAACACCCTTTATATGTGTAAGTGAGTATGTGGTGTCTGTGTGTTTATGTACATTAGTTATCGCTAGTGCTGCTTATTGTTACAGCCTTTAACACTAGCTCTGAATTCCTGGTTCAAAGTAATCTTTTATTTCTAGTTTTTCGTTGGGTTTCAAAAACTACTATTAGTGGGACAATACATTAACGTTAATGTAGAACTTATGCAGAAAAGCGAATAGTTTAGCCTTACTTAATTGGTCATTACAACTCTTTAGTCAGGTTTACAACCTAGCTAAGAAGCTTGGAATAGACCTAGCACTTGTTATAAATTTCACTTAGTCAACCAATCCAATTGACTTCAAATCCACCATGATTTTGAAAATCAGGTTTTTCCCATTTTTAAGCAGAAATGTTAGACAAACTTTAACTCATGGGCCTAACAATTGAAAGGCAATTAGGTAAATCGATAAAATTTCTTTTATTCTTAACTATGGTACATCAAATCGGTCGATATATGTATGCTTATAACATAGCTTAGCTAGGATGTTCTAGTAAGAACATGTGACAGTTTGTTAGTAGCACATGCACTCGGTGCATGTAAAACAAAATCTGCCGATTTGATGTTCGTGTTACATTTCGGATTTCTAAGAAAATAATGCCACAGATTTATCAGTCTGTTTTCGTACAGCGTAGATTTTATACAAAGTTTCCTTCTATTCCATTAACACATCTTCGACGAATCTGATTATGTACAAAGAAATACACTGACATGTTAATTATCTCTCCGTATAGCGTAATATTTTAAGCAGATTTGTGAACTACAAACTTATTCTGCGAGTGATGGTTGATAATCACATTTAATCTCATTTTCTCAATGTCCATTTATTGCATTTGTAGGACAATTAACATGCAACAACAAACAATGTAAACAAAATACACAAACAGCAATGAAACAACAATGTTTACATTTTATGGAGATCTCAAGTAGGCGAAGCCACGAACATTTGACTTCAAGATCATTTATCAGACTGTTTACGTTGGTATATAAAAGGCAAGACAAAGCAGGCAACGGGGTCAGTCAAAATTCAGTCAGTCTTGTGTGAAGCCGCGGTGTTTGAAGAAAGTAATCGTGGTTTGAAGATCTCCGTTATAAAGATCTATCGAATAAATTGACTAGTAATTGTTATTGTTTATGTAAAAGAGTGCAAAGAGGAAAAACAAACAAAGCAATTGTTGTTGTTTATATCAAGTTGTGAACAGTGACACACAGAATTGTGCGAACAATACATATTGGTCAATATAACCCTTCAGTCAGGATTGCGACATAAATAATTGGTCAGTATAGCCCTTCAGCTTGGCTTACGACCTAGCTTCTCACACCACTCATGTCGTGTGTGATAATAAAATATGTGTGTAAAAGACGTGTTCTGGTAATAAAAAATTGCCATGAAAAGTTTCCCAAAAAAAATCTCTCGTTCGGAGTCGAGTTTAAACCGTAGGTCCCGCCACTTATGTATAAAATTTACACACACAGCATAAGTGGTGTGAAAAGCTAGGTCGTAAGCCTAGCTGAAGGGCTGTACTGACCAATTATTTATGCTTGTGTGTATTTTCAGCGCGTACTATGCTAACTTATTGCAGCATTTAAACGATAAAATTGTAGAAAAAAGAGCGCATTTGGCGCATAAGAAAGTGCTGTTTCCTCAACACTACTCATGAGATGCTTCATATCCGGGGACTTAACTCTCTCGGAATATTTTCAATTTCCAAACTTGGAAAAATTGCTTGTTGTTGAATGTTTTTCCAATAACAAATAAGTAAGATTTACTGTTGATTGCTATTTTAAGAAAGTAGTCAGCTTTAAGAATATTATGTTGATTTACTATAGCCTACTAGGCTATGTCACCTATTGCTGTCTTATTTATTACTGAGCCATTTTAATGGAATAATACCCGGTATGTAATATTTTAAGTGCTCCCGTAATCCTCGAATAACTTCTTCTAACTTCTGCAAAACACCATTTAATGCTATTGCGGAGCATAAAATTCATTTTAAATTTTATTGTATTTTTGTTATATAGGCTAAGGGTTAATATTTAATTTTCGGTTGACATCTTATTTTGATATTTTTGCGTGTGTTTGTATATAAAGTCTATTTAATTGTTAATAATTTATATGAAATCAATTTAACACACACAGAGACACTCACACACATACATATTAAACCTCTTAATACACACACCTACAAGGACATACATATGTACATACATTTCAATAGAAATGTGAAAACGAAATTCAGCACATGTGAGTAAAAGTTAAAAGTAATGGCAATGCCCATTAACCAAACGTTTTAATTTTCTTTAATTAGAGATTTTGCACGTTTCTTAATATGTATTACAGGAAATATTTAAAAATTTTTATTCACGAAAATTATTATCGATCTAGTCCAACTCTATAATGCCCTCCTAAAATAATTGCCATTCGAACATTAAATACAATGAAAGAAATTTCTGAAGTCGCCGTAGTCTAGTAGGTAGTGTGTTGGCTTATCAGACGTAAAGCCAGGGTTCGAGCCCCAGGCCAGACATCAAAACAAAATACAAAAAGTATTTATTCGACGATTTCCTCTCAGCAGATTTCTGGCAAAAACTAATGGTGTTTTCTTTTCTACCAAAAAATGTGCATTCTGCATGTGCAAAATGCAATTTTGTGTTTGTTTCTTAAAAATGTTTCGCCCTCAAAAAGGGTGGTATGTTTTATTCTAAATAAATCGCACTTGTCAATGGTGGAGGGCATTGCATTTTATGCCCTGTATAAATCGAGAGTGCTGGTAATGCCCTGTAAAGCAGATGACTTTTGTTTATTTATAGAGCTGCCAGATGAAATTTAAAAAAAGCCGCATGGTATCTTTATCCAATTTTGAAGTTAATTTTTTCATTGTTTTGTGGAGTAACCTTAAGGAAACATTACATTATTAAAGATACATGGTCAGTAATTTAAAGAAATTGCATTCAGTGTTAGAACATGTTGTATATTTTCGTACCCTGGTTCAACCCAAATGTAATCAACTCTGAATTAGATTTCCAATAGAATTTTTTTTTGCTTAAATATTTAATATGTATATCTGTTTTTTTATTCCTATATTAACCGTTCAACGAACAAGTATATGTACATACAAATTTTGGAAACTCGAAAAAATTTAATAAACTATATATAAATATCTGAATTTTAAAGGACCGTGTTTTCATTTTAACTTCGAGGCATAAAGATTTGCGGCACGTACATTTTCATTCTATTTAAAATCCAACAAAGGTTATGGGCCCAGGAGCACGAAAGTAAAAAATTAAATAAACTTACTTACTGGGATTACTGAAGTTAAAGTGAGGTTAGGTGTCGTCTTGGTTTTAATTGTTTTACCCGGAGCTAAAAAACAAGTATTAGTATGTCGTCTGCTATATCCAGTATTGAGAGATTAAGTGGAGATAATTATGCAACTTGGTCAATCCAAGTAAAAAGTTTGCTTATCACCCTTGATTTGTGGAAAACTGTTACAGAGTCTTGTCCAAAGGTGGATGCAGAGAAATGGTCTCTGGCTGATAGTAAGGCTCTAGCAACTATCAATTTGACTTTGAAACCAAATCAATTGATATTAATAAAAAACTGCTCAACAGCAAAGGAAGCTTGGGAAGTTCTAAGTTCTATTTACAAAGCAGACACAGCGTCCAGAAAAGTCAACTTGTTCAAGAGGTTAGTACGGTTTAAGTTTAACTCTCAAGAAAAATTTGCCGCACAGGTGAATGAATATGTTTCAATTGTTGATGGATTAAAAGAAATAGGAATCCAACTTAATGATGATTTGTTGTCCATTATGTTGCTCTGTAGTCTTCCCGATGAAATGGAAGGTTTTATTATAGCTATTGAAAGCCGCGATGAATTACCAAAATGCGAAAAATTAATTGCAAAAATTTTAGAGGAAGAAATGAGGCTTAATAATAAAATTGAAGAAACAAACAACGAAACTGTTTTTGCAGCGAATTCGCGTAAAGAAAAAAGAAATAAAATAAATCTTAACAGTAAGAGCAATCACACAAATAATTATGTTAAAAATTCTCAACAGAAATTTATCAACCAAACAGAAAAGAGAAATAATAATGTTAATGGTTACAACAATAGCAACAACAACGGTATTAAATGTTTTCGATGTGGTAAAAAAGGTCACATTCGATCACAATGTAAAGAACAAATACATGAAAGAAGAGAAAATGGTTTTGCTTGCTCTTTAAAAGAGAATAATCTCAACTTAACAGATTTGTGGATTCTAGATAGTGGTGCATCATCTCATATGGCCAACAGAAGAGAATATTTTGAAAATTTAACTGCAACAAAACAAAAAATATTTTTGGCATCGGGTGAATTAATTTATGCAGAAGGTATCGGTAAAATAAAATTAAAAACAACTTTCTGTACATTAACATTAAACAACGTATGGTACGTTCCAAAATTACATTCCAACTTTTTGTCAATTAATAAAATAATCAAATCTGGTCACTCTGTTAAATTTGCTCTTAACAAAGCAATTATGAAAAGTAAACAAAACGAAATAATTTTAACAGCTAAAGTAAAATATGATTTATTTATGGTAAATTTGGCACAAAATAAAGATTTTGAAGTTGTTTATGGAGCTACTGAACAACAAATTGCAGAAACGTGGCACAAAAGGTATGGACACATTAATTTAAATGATTTAAATAAATTAATAAATAAAAATATGGTAAGAGGTCTCGAAGTAAAGATACCAAACAGTATAGAGTGTTTTACGTGCGCTGAAAATAAAATATCTGCAGCACCATACAAAAATTATTTGAGTGTTCAAACTAAAGATGTCTTAGAGCTGGTTCATACAGATTTATGTGGACCGATTGGTGTAAAATCTGTAGGTGGCTCATCATATTTCATGACGTTAATAGATGACTATTCGCGCTACATTTTTACTTATTTTTTAAAACAAAAAAGTGATGCTTTTGATGCATTTAAACATTTTGCTGGGATCGCGGAGAAGCAGACAGGCCGCAAAATTAAAATTGTACGTAGTGACAATGGTAAGGAGTTTGTGAATTCTAAATTTAAGCAATATTTTACAAACAAAGGTATAGTTCACCAAACAACGGTTGGATATTCCCCTCAACAAAACGGTGTAGCAGAGCGTGCCAATAGAACGCTGGTTGAAATGGCAAGATGTTTATTAAATTCTTCGGGTTTGCCACAAAGTTTATGGGGTGAAGCCATAAACACTGCTACCTATTTAAGAAATCGAGCTCCAACTAAAGTGCTTGGTGATGTGACTCCTTACGAGAAATGGTCTAGTAAAAAGCCCAGTGTAGCTCATTTAAAAACGTTCGGCTGCGATGCAGTGGTATTAAGGAAAGGTGTAAAACCTAAAGGTGGAAAGTTTTTGCCTAAAGGTACTAAAATGAAGTTCGTCGGTTACCAGTCTTATACAAAAGCATATCGTTTATATAATAAAAGTACAAAACAAATTGTTATTGCTCGCGATGTTATTTTCTTTGAAAATTCTTTCGAAAATGAGTTTTATATACAACAAAAATCTGATAATAAATTTATTGAAAATATTTCAGAGAAATATATGAAAATAGTTGATGACGGTGAACAACAAAGTGATGATGAAGAGCAAAACGAGAATATGCAAGACAATTTTAATGAAATTAATGTATCACAAAGAAGTGAAGTTAAAATGGATCTAGAGGACAAAAATGAAAATACTGAAGTAGAAAGTGAACAAGAGAGCGAATCTAGTGAGACAGATGAACAAGAGATGTATGACAATGGGTCCCATAAAAGAAAACGAGGCAGACCAAAAATATTAAGAGATGGCAGTAAGGGTAGACCTCGAAAAATTTATTGTACCGAACCACAAACCTTAAATTCAATCATTGAAAACCCAAACACTGTGGCTGAAGCACTAAAAAGCAAAGATTCAAATAAATGGCTGGAAGCTATGAAGGCTGAATATAAATCGTTGATGGATAATAAAACATGGGAACTAGTCGAAAAACCTGTTGGAAAAAATATTATCGGTTGTAAGTGGGTGTTTGCCCTTAAACATAATCCTGATGGTACAGTGGAGAAATATAAAGCACGGTTAGTGGCTCACGGTTGTTCTCAAAAATATAACATTGATTTTCAGGAAACGTTTGCTCCTGTGGTAAGACATTCGACAATAAGGCTACTGCTGGCATTAGCAGCAAAACATAAATTATTGGTGAATCATGTTGATATAGTTGCAGCATATTTAAATGGTAATTTAGAAGAGGAGGTTTATATGGTTCAACCGTCAATGTTTGAAGATAAAAAGTATCCCAACAAGGTTTGTAAACTAAGAAAGGCCCTATATGGTTTGAAACAAGCAGGCCGTGAGTGGAACAAACGAATTAATGATATTTTAATTGAAATGGGTTTTATGAGATGCAAAACTGACACTTGTGTATATTTAAAGAAAAATGGAAATAATATTTTTATAATTGCTCTCTATGTCGATGACATGTTAATAGCTTGTTCGAATGAAATAGAGATGACAAAAATTATTGAAAGTTTGAATCGTTCTGTACAGGCAATTGACCGTGGTCCAATATCGTTTTATCTTGGCATGGAAATTATTCGTGATGGTTTACGAGGAGATATAACGGTTCATCAAAGCAAATATACTGAGGAAATATTGAAAAGGTGGGGTATGACTGACTGCAAACCCGCAGCAACACCTTGGGCCAGTGGAACTATTTTGAATAAATGTGAAAAAGAGTGCAAAGATATAGATGCAAAAGATTACCAAAGTCTTATAGGTGCTCTAATGTACTTGGCCGTGATATCTAGACCAGACTTAATTCATGTTGTCTCTAAGTTATCACAATTTAATTCTCATCCTCATAAAGAGCATCTTCAAGCTGCGAAATATGTGCTGAGATACCTAAGAAAGAATGCAGCAGGTAAAATAAAATTTTCTTCAAATAACGAAAACTTTTTATGTTATACAGACTCTGACTGGGGGAGCGATACACACGACAGAAAGTCATATTCTGGTCATGTTGTGCTAATGGCTGGTGGTCCTGTTGCATGGGAATCCCGCAAACAACCTGTTGTGGCTCTTAGTACCATGGAGGCAGAGTATATTGCTCTATGTCAGGGAACCAAAGAAATCGTTTTTATTCGTGGTCTAATGAGTGAAATAGGGTTCAATCAATATGTTGAAAAACCAACCCCTATACTATGTGACAATCAAGCTGCAGCGTTTATGGTGAAGAATGCAACAGTTCAAAAGAAGAGTAAGCATATAGACATTCGCTACCACTACATCCGGCAGAAGTATGAAGAGAAAGAGATTGACATACAGTATGTTACATCAGATCAAAATGCAGCTGATATACTTACAAAGGTTCTAACAAAGCAGAAACACAAAAATGGCTGTAGTATGTTGAAAATGCTTTTATAAAATAAATTTTTTGTACATTTGATTTGTGGGGGAGATTGTTGTATATTTTCGTACCCTGGTTCAACCCAAATGTAATCAACTCTGAATTAGATTTCCAATAGAATTTTTTTTTTGCTTAAATATTTAATATGTATATCTGTTTTTTTATTCCTATATTAACCGTTCAACGAACAAGTATATGTACATACAAATTTTGGAAACTCGAAAAAATTTAATAAACTATATATAAATATCTGAATTTTAAAGGACCGTGTTTTCATTTTAACTTCGAGGCATAAAGATTTGCGGCACGTACATTTTCATTCTATTTAAAATCCAACAGAACAGTGCTAAAAAAAATTTTTTGGTTATAAAAACAGCGCTCAAAAAATGAAATCGAAAATTTAGCTATCTGGCAACACATTTCTCATATTTACATATTTTATTGAAAACAAATCGAAAAATACAACATATTTTTAAATCTAAAACCTTAACGTTAATAAATATAAAACATTTAATACTGTACTTTTTTTAAAATTAATTTTAAATATTATTATTGACATTGAACGACTTTTGAACAAATTGCCATTTCCTCATTCATTTTCTTAATAAGTGGTAAACACAGGGCATACCCTTTTTTAATATTTGTGTTATGTTCTTCTCGAATAAAAAATTACATTACAACAGGGTTGGTCAGAAATTTTTTTAATGCACCTTGTAAGAGGGTGACATTTTCTTTGTAGAAAAGAAAACACCATAAATAAAATTGCCATGAAAAGTTTCTCAAAATGTGGATGAAAATTAACACACACAACATAAGTGGTGTGAGAAACTAGGACAATAATCCTGACTGAAGGGTTGTAATGACCAATTATGTATGTATGTACGAGTATGTGTAAGAAATTTCTAAAGCCATCTTTGGAGAAATAATGGATTTCTTTTTACCAGACCTCATAGGTAAATACATTATTTAAAAGACAATATGGATCGTGAATCTTCTGGTATCAGAAGTGACCCACATAAATGCAAAATTCATTAAATTTCTATCGAAATTGTGACCAACATGCTCACTTATTGTAGGGCAAAATGTAAAAACATTGAGGAGGGTCATCAAGCGTCGTGTCAACGTTTGCTGCTTACTGCTGTTGCTTGATATAATCGCCAGCATGATTTTGTAATTTAATGAAATCATTTATCAGACATTAAAGGGGAGGGAGGGGGTAAAACAGAGAAAAATTGCAGGGCAACCTCACAACAGCTGACATTTTAATATAAAATTACTGGTCAAAATATTATTATTATAATTACAACGATTTATAATATGTATTATGATTGTAACTACCACATGCTTACAATCATATGTATGCATGTATGTATGTATGTATGTAAGTATGCATACAATTATATTATTTTGTAAACACATTGATTTAAATACATACATACATACATTTAAACGAACGCCTTCATATTCATGTACATGTTCATTTATACGATATGCAATAAAAGAATGAAAAAAAAAAATGCAAAATAAGCATTACATGCCTCACATGTATGCTTACATAGTATATATATTTATGTATGTACACTGAGCGCCAAAAGTGAGTAAACACCACTGAAATAATTCATTTTCTTAGGATAGCGAGAAAAATAAATGAGAATAGTCGAATAAATTTCCAAAAATAAAAACGTTTATTTATTACTTATAAAATGTTAAAACAAAAACAACAATTCAATTATTGTTGTGCTACAAGTATATTTTTTATAATAGAAAATTTAAAATTATAGTGGGTGTTGACTCACTTATGGCGCTCAGTGTATGTATACCAATAATAACAGTACGTACATGTAAGTCAGGCATACAAACAAACAAATGTGTTAAGCTAGCCGTGGCTGTTGTTAACTCTGTCAAAAACTTCAGTCTTAAATATTTAAGCCTATAAATGGCCAACTTATGTTGCCTGTAAGTGTGTGAGCGTGTGCGTCGTCTACGTGTGTATGTGTATGTAATTGAATTTATTTTAAATCAAAATTAAATTTATTTATTTTTCAATTAAATAACGCGTGTTTAAATGCTTTTGATTTTGGTTAGGCCATTGAGGGCTTAAATATATTAACAGTGGCGATCAAAACTAAGTCATAATAAGAGATGGTTTTCCCATTACTTTTTCCAAAAGCATTCTCTCTTGGTTATTATAGATTCACTTGAAAATATTACTCACCATATGAATTAATTAACCTTTAGTAAGGTTTACAACCTAGCTTCTCACACCACTCATGTTCTGATGTTGCGTGCGTTAACTTTATAAAAGGTCCGCCAAAAAAATAATTTCATTCAAATGGCTGCCTCGGCTGGCCATGCAGTAGCCTACACGATCGGTCCAATTTTTAAGCACATTATCGATTGTGTGCAGCTGTATTTCACCAATGTCCTTTAAAGCGTCAATTGTTTCTGGCTTGTCGGCGTAACACTTATCTTTGACGGCACCCCATAAATAATAGTCCAACGGTGTCAAATCGCATCTCCGAGGTGGCCAAATGACATCAGCTCTGCGGCTGATAATGCGATCTTCAAAAACAGGGCGCAAAACATCGAGTGTAGCTTCGGCTGTGTGGCACGTAGCGCCGTCCTGTTGTTGTCAACAAAAATTCGTTCAACATGGCCCGATAAAGATCGCCATTGACTGTAACGGCTCATTTTCGAAGCAAAAAGGCCCAATTATGCCTCTAGACCAAAATCCGCACCAAACAGTGACTCGTTTTGTATGCGTGCGGGTTTTCTATGCGCCAAATGCGACAATTTAGTTTGTTTACATACCCGCCAAGATCAAAATGAGCTTCATCTGAAAAGATGATTTTTTTTTGCCAAAATCGGCATCTTCTGTAAGTCGATCGCAGGCCCACTTAACGAAGCGAAAACGCATTAGATGGTCAATTGGCTTCAACTCCTGAACCAATTGGAGTTTGTATGGCGTCATACCAAGGTCTTTATGCAAAATTCGTCTCAATGATGTCTCCGAAATGTTCAATTGTTGAGAACGACGGTTAATTTGATGTTGATGGCGCTTCACGAACACTTTGTGCCACAGCAGCAATATGTTCGGGTGTACGCACTGTTTTTGGCTTTTCAGGCTTTGGTTTATCGATGAGGATACCAGTTTCTTTCACTTTTTTCACAAGATAACGAACATACGGAGCTGACGGTGCTTCTCTTCTTCCAAAATCCGTACGCAATTTTCGCACACATTCTGCAAGATTACCATGATTTTCAAAGTAATGTTGCAATATTTCCCAGCGTTTTTCAAGCGTATACACGACCATATTCTTTCTTTTCAATTATCTGTCAAATCAGACATGAGCTAAGTGTTACCATTCATGAAATAAGCACTAGTTGAAAAAAAAACGTTAGATGGCGGACCCGATACATGAGCGCCAGGACCTATACTTTAATGTCGACTCTGAACAACTTATTTATAAAACTTTTCATTGCATACATACATACATACATAATTGGTCATTACAACCCTTTAGTCAGGATTACGACCTAGATTTTCACACCACCTATGTTGTGTGTGTTCATTTTATACATAAGTGAAGGGACCTACAGTTGAAGGTCGATTCCGAATGACAGATTTTTGAGAAACTTTTCATGACAATTTTTCATTTACTCTAAGAGTTTTTGTCAGACGACTGCTGAGAGAAAGTCATCGGAAGAAATATTTTTCATATTTCTAGAACGTAACAATTGATCATCACTTTGGCAAAAATCTAGACAACCAACGTTCACTTTATAAATGCGGTCTCACAGAAGCCAATGCACCAATTACGGGTGACGGTTTGTCGAGCGGACATATTTCTTTGAAAATGAGGACGGCACAACCATTACGGTCAATGGAGACACCTATCGCGCCATGATAACCAGTTTTTTTGTACTCGCGCTTCATGGTATTGATGTGAACGATGATGCAACTTGCCACACATCTCATGCCACAATCGATTTATTGCGTCAAACGTTTGATGGCCGTTTCATTAGCCGAAATGGTGATGTCAATTGGCTGCCAAGAAACCGCGATTTGACACCAATGGACTATTTTCTGTAAGGCGCCGAAAAGTGTTATGCCGAGACAGAGACAATTGAGCATTTAACCTTCCTATACCCGCGCGTTGGTCTGTGAGGCCGATTTTTTTTATTATTGCGATTTTTTTTGTAAAAAAATAGTGCCAGTAAGTTGATATCACTGGTAGCTTCATTATTCGTAATAAGCTTCGTTTTTGCATCAAAAATTTTTTTTTGAAATAGTACCAAGGATATAGGACTTTCGATTGTCGGTCTCACAGACCAACGCGCGGGTATTGGTGTTTCCCTTTTTAGCGCGGGTATAGGAAGGTTAAAGTCCAACATTCGTGATGTCATTGCCGAGATACGACTCCATAAACTCGAAAAAGTTTGCTGCGAAAGGTGACAGTTTGATGTTTCTGTCTAAATCTGTCTATCGTTAGTAGCTTTTCTGTTTCTGTCATTTCATTTCTCCAGGATTAGAGAAATTTTTTTAAGAACCTAAAAAGAAGAATTCTTTGGCAGTCACAATTTATTGCCAGAACATGTCTAACTAAAGGTGATTTGAATAAAATCCACATCTTTGAAGATAAGTCAGCCAAAAGTAGGTGTTAATGATGGAGTTAATAACCGGTACAAAAGTACCTATGCTTTTAAAGGGGACTGCCAATTTAAGCCAACCTTATCTAAGATAAATTCTTTAATATGTCGGTGGACCTATAAATGAGTTTTCAATACAAATAGATGGAAGGAAAGAAGAGTTTATTACCTATTAGCATATGCTGGTCGGTCGCCATTAGTCTAGTAGGTAGTGTGCTGGTAAATAAATTCGCCATGAAAAGTTTCTCAAAAATCTGTCGTTCAGAATCGATTTTAAGCTGTAAGTCCCGCCACTTATGTATAAAATTAAAACTCACAACATAAGTGATGTGAGAAGCCTGGTTGTAATCCTTACTAAAGGGTTGTATTGACGAATTATGTATGTATGCGGTTCAAAGGTTGTCTACGCTACAATTTTCATGCAAGGGCACTTGAGGCCCTTCCATGGTCTATGGTCACTTTGAAAATTATGTATGAGTGTCTAACCATTCTCCTTTCTTTAGATTTCTAGCAAAAACTCTGAGAGTAAAGAAAAAAAAAATGCCGTGAAAAGTTTCTCCAAAATTTGTCGTTCGGAGTCGACTTAAAACTGTAGGACCTACCTTCACTCATGTATAAAATTAACACACTCAACATAAGTAGTGTGAAAAGCTAGGTTGTAAACCTGACTGAAGTGTTAGGTTAGGTTAAGTCGGAGTGGTAACACTGAATATCACAAAGCTCACTTGAGCACGCATAGCGGCCCGTTGTGATGCCACGGGTGAACGCAGTTCCTGTACTAACCAAGTTCCACCAAGCTCAAGGAAAAGGAAGAAGTTGGTCAGCGCAAGGGCTGCACAACAAAGGCACGACTACCCCGCACTGGAAAACTAGCCAGAAAGTTTGATGAAAGAAGCTATATCCTTGATGTCAATAGATGATAGCTCCGTTAAGCTGACAAGGAATGGGGCGCCAAATAACCTATGTCTACATCTAGCAAGAGACGGGCACTGACAAAGAAAGTGAACAACAGTCTCCTCTTCCTCAGCGGACCTGCAACCACGGCAGAAGTCGTTGAAAGGGAGCCTCATTCTTTCCGCGTGTCTACCCATGACGCAGTGACCTGTAAGTACGGCCACTGTAGTCGAGATGACATCACGACTGAGACCAAGTAATCGGTTGGTACGCTTTCTATCCATCTTGGGCCAGGTGAGTCTAGCGGTGGAGCAGGACTCCTCATTGACCCAGGATAGGTTGGCGTCCCGAAAGAACTTCCGCACAATGGTCAGCTTGACCGAGGCAAGTGGCATACCCAATTCAACAGAAGAGGATTCCGGAAGGAGCGCACCAGCTCTGGCGAGCTCGTCGGCCCTACAGTTTCCCGGAATATCACTGTGCCCAGGGACCCACACCAGAGAGACACTGGTGAAGCGCCCCGAGAGAAGATCGAGACAGCGGCGACATTCCCTAACGATCCTAGAGTTATTCACGAAACCCGATAGAGATCTTATCGCGGCCTGACTATCAGAAAAGACCGAGACGCGAGTGAAGGGAGCATTGACAAGGGTCCATTGAGCGGCCCGGTAAATTGCCATCACCTTCGCCTGAAACACGCTGCAGTAGTCTGGTAGACGGAGAGAAATATTCAGGTCCAGTTTCCCAGAGTAGACACCGCTTCCAACCCCATTATCGAGTTTAGAGCCGTCGGTATATATATCCAGAACTTCCGGGGGGACGACCGTATTAGGATTCCAGTCATTCCAACTCGGAATCAGAGCGTGGAAACATCTGTCAAGACAATATTCAGCAGGGTTGAAGGGCTGTATCAATTACGAATGTATGTACATATGTATGTTATAGCACATATGGTGACTAGTAAAGTGTGTAGTACGTAGAAATGATTATTAGTAGAATGGAGACATTCACGAGTTTAAACTGATAATTGAATGCCATGGATATGTGACTAAATTTACAAAAAAAAAAAGGAAAAAAATAATTCAATAAATGTGGCATATTGTTTAGCACAAACTAACCAAAACCAAAAACAAAAAAAAAAAAACAGAAATAGCAAGAGAAAAAAAAAAAGGAATGAAAATTGGCCACAAAACCTGCAATACAATAATTGACTTGGCTTTGGTGAAAAAAACCGAATAATTTTTAATGAAATCAATTATAAAATTATGGCATAATGCTGCATAGCATAGCATAAATAGGCCACAATTTTAAAAATTAAAAAAATATTCTATTTTTATGAATTTTTTTTTGAATTTTCATAAATAAAAAACAGAAATTACATGGTGATGGTGATAATTCGATGCTCAATGAGGGAATGCAAATAAATTTTCTCTTGAATTTAATATTTTCTTTTTATTTTTATTTTTTAATTATATTGAGTGCTTTGCTTTTGAAAAAGAGAGAGGAAGACAGAGAGAGAAGGAAAGAGCATGAAAACCATTTGCCACTTAATAAAACAAATGGTGTTGGCTGGCAATTCATTCATAATGTTCTTCTATTCGTTGGTTCTTTATTTTTTGATTTTTTTTCTCTCTCTCTCTCTCTCTTGTATTTCACAGCTTTCAACAGCATCATTATTATCTACTCTAACGGAGATGATACTGGCGATGATGTTGGCTGCTGGCTGTTGTTGATTTAAAATATTGAATCATTATTATTGAGAGCACATCTGCTCTCTGTGCTGGATAAAACAAATTTTTATTAAAAAAGTATCGAATAAATAAACAAACAGACGCTCTGCTTAAGATTGCAATACATTTATTTTTTTGCCAATAATTTTTTGATTAAATTCATGCCAAAACCGATTTTTTTTTCTTGCTTGCTTACAAGAAAATGATTTAATATTTTAAAGGAGGACATACCCCCTTTTTTTCTAAACAGAAAGTATTTTATTTACAACAAGTGTGTAACAATTCTAAGTGAAATCCAAAGTGTAACATTAAAAAAAAAAATGCTTTTAAAAAAATATGCTAAAATATGTAAAAATCCTTACCTGTTAAGCGATTTACCGTACGACATGTATAGCTTTTGTATGCATCGTTTGGTCCGGCATTGTTTATGTACAATTCACCGTTCGAAAGTATCGTATATTTGCCACCGATATCTGTATTCGGGTATAAATGCATGCCCGTATCCTGTACCCAGGCAGTGACCATAACAAATTCTGACATATAGCTTGGCACCTAGGGGAACAATAAATAACGAAAGAAAAGAACAAGAAATTCTTAGAATACATTGCATAAACCATACACAGAAAGAAATAAAAAGGGCAATAAAAAACATGCAATAAAAAAAGAAACAGAAAAGAACATACATGCAGCAACAGAATAAAGCAATGGAAATGGAGAAAAAATTGTTAATGACAGATGACATGCAACAAAAAGTAAATGAATTACAAACAGTGTCCTGGCCATGATTGTGTGTGTTCCTTCCAATCATGGTTTCAATATGTACATATGTTCACATTTATTTAATTATTCAACGATTTAAGAGAGAAAAAAAAACAGAAGGTGACGTTTACAATCACTGCATTGAAGAAATTTGTAATTCTGAATCACAAACAGCTTGAATAGATTGCCTAGTTTTGATCTACAGGGTATTAACTGTTGTAAAAAATGCCTTTTACTCGTCGCATTTGGTACCAGGGGTAAACTCTTACGTTGTGGCTTGATTTAAATGATTCTGGGTATCTTTTACATGCGTATAGCTACTACTATTCGACCTGGATTACTTACTTAGTCAATTGGTCATTACAAACCTTTAGTCAGGATTACAACCCAGCTTCTCACAGCCCTCATGAGTAGCGGGGCCTACAGTTTAATGTCGACACTGAACCAAAGATTTGAAAAACTTTTCATGGCAATTTTATTTACCCTCAGAGTATTTGCCAGGAGACTGCTTTTGTTTCCCCAACAGGACGCTCTTTGAGCATCCAATTCATGTTAGGGTAGGGTTGGAGAACTTCTGTTAATTGATGCTTCTTCTAAAGTTTGTTGTCAATGAATAAATAATTTGGTGAAGACTGAAGTTTTTTAATTTTTAAATTTCGGAAAGTATGATGAACATTTGTTCGTCTTCTTTAAGGTTTGAAGCTATTATCTCACGCTTCTATTATTGGTTGATGGTGATATTGCGGTAGTTGTGAAAATAAGAACTTGAAAAACGTTGAAAATGAACTCCGGCTGAATTCATCGGAAATTGTCCCGAAAAATCGCTAAAGTTTTGAGTTATTACAAGCAATGCAAAATCTTCAAAGTCTATAAAAGAGGATGAAGAGTTGTAAATTCATTACCATCTGGGTTGATTTGTTTGCCTTTCTGCAACAGGCTGATTATCGAGAAGTTATATCTTTCCTCCTAGCTTTTGTTTTATCGGCTTTGGTCCACAAGTGGTACATATCAGCACGTATTTGTAAGCTGTGCAGTATGTCTTGTATGTAGTTGCACATCAACGCAATATAATCGGCATAAGTCTGGTCGAGTAGAAGTTCAGTACCAATTGAGTGCCCCAGTT
This sequence comes from Sarcophaga caerulescens, assembly GCA_927399465.1. NCBI lineage: Eukaryota > Metazoa > Arthropoda > Insecta > Diptera > Sarcophagidae > Sarcophaga > Sarcophaga caerulescens. The sequence continues at coordinate 19,005,953 of OV656867.1, forward strand.
GGGTATGTTCATAGCATCACATGGATTACTCTACTAGAAAAATACCTGAAACGGGATAAAAATTGGTCCTTAATGCAACACTCTACTCTGAAATTCTATACACTGGGAATTAATATGAGGCGGAATAATTCATTCGGAACCTCTTTTCACTCTACTTCAGTCCAATTACTCTGGTCTTTTGGAGGCATTTAAAAGCCTTCTCGAAACCAACGAAACCTATATACATGTAAAGATGACTGGAGCTCATTAAGCTGTAGCAGCATGATTCGGAGGGACGCAATAGAGCCTAGACTAGAATGCTGTGACCAGAATCCTGCACGTTCGTTTCGAAATGTTCAAAATGATTTGACGTAAAACCTTTAGTATCGCACATATGATCACTCTACAGTTGTTACACTCCATAGTCGCATCTTTTTTCCCCCCTACGTTCACTCAGTCAAAAAGGATTCGTTCTCATAAATAGTCTAGTGGGTAGTGTGTTGCCTAATTAGACGTGAGACCACGGTTCAGACCCCAGGTCAGACAACTCCATCTCAATGAAATACAAAAAATATTATTTCGGTGACATCCTTCGAGCAGATTTCTGGTAAAAACTCTGAGAGAGAAAACTCGTCCGTAAAATTAACACAAACAACATAAGTGGTGTGAGAAGCTAGGTTGAAATACTGCCTAAAGGGATGTAATGACCAATTATGAATGAAAAAACCACAATAGAAAAAGAAAGTGAGAATTACAAAGCTATTCTCGAGAAAAAAGTGACGCAGTTTGTACACGGGTTATTGAAAAAGAAAGAAGAAGAAGAAAAACAGACAATCACCCTTATTCTGGTTGTCGTCGTCGTCGTCGCCGTCGTTGTCGTTACTAAAAATGATGTCGATAAAATCAGAGTCGACACAACACAATATCGACGGCGTATTGACTCACAGAATACCAAATGTGTGTCGACAGTCATCTATAACTGTCAATAACGACAAACAGAATACCAATTTTAAACTGTCGACGCAAGACGACGTCGACGACGACAACCAGAATAAGGGTGAATGTTTCAGAAATAAAATTTGTCGCAGCCTACCATCTTTTTCCTTTTCTATCTATTACTATTTTTTTCTGTTATTCCAACACAATGTACTGCATGAGTAGAAGTCATCTCCAGAGTGTTGGTCTTATAATAATAAAAAAAATGGGCTCCAGGCAGTAATGTTTTAACCCTGGACGGTTACTGTTCGTCGAATCGACGAAGCTCATTCACACTTTATCATATAACTCTTTTATGGTTGTCCAAATTTCGCTCTTTTTTTCAACAATGTTATTTGATAATAAAAGCTTGCAGTCAGTAAACAAAAATTTTTTTTTGATCGTCGTTTCGACGAAGAGTAAGCTTACTGTACAAAAATTACCATCCGGGATTAACTAACTCACTACAAGCTTTCGTAATCAATCATAAAAAATTATAATAAGAACGAAATTTGGTCAAACATAAAAGAATTATAGGATAAAGAGTAAATGAGCTTCGTCGATTCGACGAACAGTAACCAATTAGGGTGAAAGTGTTCGTCGATTCAACGAAGAGTAACCTTAATGTACAAAATAGAAGAGTAACCGTCTAGGGTTAACGATAAATGGTTGAATAATGGAAAAGTAGACAGCGGGAAGAATTATTGTATTAGACTTTGGCGGATGAGTGATGTTAACAATGGCGAGTGTTTAACTCGGTAAGTAGTGTTTAACTCAGTACAGACATACATCGGAGATCTCATAGAGGAATAAAGGCCACAATTACTTCGATTACACGCTTGCAACAAATTTAAAAGGGATTACCTGATTAGCTATACTACATGTACAGTCAAGAACAAACGCCTACACTTGGAAAATTTATGAGCTTAAAATTTTTGCTCTTATACAAAAAGATTTCAAATTACTTGATCATATATTTTATAAATCTCTCTCTCTCTCTCTCTTTATAATAGAATTTCAGATATATTTTGTGCAGATTTTTTTTTATACTTCTGATGATCTAATGCTTTTCGTATGTCAAATTCAAGCACCTACAAATTAAACTTTAACTCCGTAACAATCAACAAAAACCTTGACTAGTCTATTAAAAATAAATTCTATTATTTCTTCTTTATGTTCTCTTTACCCCCCTTTTCACTTTTTTTTTCCCTAGAAAGTAATAAAAACAAATAGAAGTTGAATACATTTGCAAGCAGAATTAAAATGGAAATATTTTTTGTTTTTTTTTTTTACTAAAAAAAATAATTAAAAGAGAATGATGATGAGCATGAGAGAGAGAACCGAACTACACTGAACACTGAAAAAGAAAAGAAAATAATGGAAAATGGAAAATTTATAGAAAAAGGTCACATTGCTATACGCACACTAATACACAGATCTCTTGGACATGCATGTGTACATATGTAATACGTATGTATGTATGGTAATGTCTCGTAGTCGTAGCTTACATATGGAAAAAGTTAAGAAAGATTACCTGGTACATGCAATTGGGTTTTTAATGGGAAAAACTAAATTTAAAATAACACACAAGGAAAAGTGGAAAAGTGAAGAATGGTGAATGGAAAATAACAAATAATAACACTCGAGATTTAATTTTATCTGGAACATCGAATATCAAAAAATAAAAAACCAGCATCATTATCATTATCATGATTTCAACTTAAATAAATAAAAAGTTACAGTGTTGTATTGCAGCAGCAACAACAACAACAACTACTACTACTGTATTACAACATGTCATATGTTAATAAGGAAAATGCAAAAACAAAAACAACAGAAAGGAAAATAAACATTTCATTTCAAGAAGAACAAGGAATTTTTTTTTTTTTTGAGAATCGTTAAAAACGAAAATAAAAACTTTTTTCTCTTCTTTTGGTTTATGTGTAAGAGAAATAACAAAAACAACAAAAAGAAAACAAAACCATAATTGGCATTAAAACTTACTTGACATTTTAATACGGCAGTATTACCAGCCATCACATATTCATCGTGCACTTGAACGGTATACTTTTGGTTGACAACTGCATAAAGGGAAAAGAAGAGAAGAAGAGAATGTAAAAAAAAGAAACGAAAAAAGAATTAAAAAATCATTTTCGAAAATAACGAAAGAAGAGAAAAATCCTCTTTAATCAGTGACATTAAATTAAAGTGGCTATGAAAAGTAATTCAATTAATTAAAGAAAATAAGAACAGCGAGAACAAAACCACCAGCACCACCACTATCACCACCACCAACAATCATTCGAACAAATGCAAAGCACTTGTTGGTTACACGGTGATAAGTTAAGTCACATTTAAATCGTCCTTTAATAGCATGCCTCTGCAAAATGAAAATTACAATTAATTTCGCGGAGAACTATTCTACTTCCCATTTAAATCAGAGTTTGTTTTCTTTTTTGCCGTAAACAATTCACAGAAATCACGCAACATACCGTTTGTGAAATTAATCGCGGATTGAATGTGTGAAATCGATTGAACTTACGAGACACTTTCCAAAATTGAAACGAGTGATAAACAATGATTTAAAAAGAATAACTGCTTGTGGAAAGGATTTACAGGTCAACGTTATTATGAATAACAAAACAGTTTGTGAAGTCGCCATAGTAGGTAGTGTGTAGGTTTATTAGACGTAAAGCCACGGTTCAAACCCCAGGTCAGACGTCAAAACGAAATATGGAAAAATATTTCTTCTGCGACTGCCTCTCAGCAGATTTCTGGCAAAAACTCTGAGAGTAAATAAAGTTGTCATGAAAAGTTTCTCAAAACTCTGTCGTTCGGAGTAATGGCCAATTATGTTATGTATATAGAGGTTAAAGAGTTTGTCTGTAAACGCAAGAGTTGCAGGTGAAAATTCAGAATAACAGGGAAAAATATTCAGTAGGTTTTTCGAATTTTAATAATTACTTACCTACCTACGTAGTTGGTCGTTACAACCCTTCAGTCAGGATTACAGCCTAGCTTCTCACACCACTTATGCTGTGTCTGTTAATTTTATACATGAGTGGTGGGTCCAAACAGTTTAAAGTCGACTTCGAACAATATATTCTAGAGAAATTTTTTCATGGCATATATAAAATTAACACACACAGCATAAGTGGTGTGAGAAGCTAGGCTGTAATCCTGACTGAAGGGTTGTTCCGCGTTTGCAACTGTAATACTTGCATTGTTTGAAATCGCCGTAGTCTAGTAGGTACTGTGTTGGCTTATTAGACGTGAGGCCTCAGTTCAAACATCTCTAACAAAACGAAATTTGAAAAAATATTTCCTCGGCGACTTCCTCTCAGCAGATTTCTGAAAAAAATTCTGAGAGTAAATAAAATTGCCATGAAGTGTTTCTCAAAATATCTGTCGTCCGGAGTTAGAGCAGATTCCGCTACCCATGGCGGTAGTAATCCTGACTGAAGCCTTGTAATAACCGATTATTTACGTTATGTATATATTCCTTTGACTGTCGACAAAAGCTTGTGGGGCATTGCATTATGGGCACGCATGTGAGACAATTAGCCTTGAACACCTTGCCAATGATTTCTCCAGAAGCTAAGAAATAAGATGAGGAACAAGAGGAGGCCACTGGGTTCATGACCGTCACTTTGTCGAAGGAGAAAAAGACACATTTGTGCCTGCTTTACGGAAAATCTGCATGAATAGTTTGGCATTGACATTGGTAGTCTGAGTCGCTTCACCAGGAGCTCCGAGTGGTTACATACATAATTGGTCATTACAACCCTTCAGTCAGGATTACGACCTAGCTTCTCACACCACTTATGTTGTGTACGTTAATTTTATACATGAGTGGCGGGACCTACAGTTTAAAGTCGACTCCGAACGACAGTTTTTTGAGAAGCTTTTCATGGCAATTTTATTTACTCTCAAAGTTTTTGCCAGAAATCTGCTGAGAGGAAGTCGCCGAAGAAATATTTTCATATTTTAGTTTTGATGTCTGACCTGGGATTCGAACTCGGGCCTTCAGTCTAATAAGCCAACACACTACCTACTAGACTACGGCGACTTCTAAGTATAATAGAAAACTGTGGTATTACAATGGGCCCTAGTTTGCCAAAGTGTGGCCATCTAAACTTTCTTAAATGGAAAACTACCTCTACTTACATACATACATGTATATATGGGTCGGTGCCTCGAAGTCTATCTTTTAGGTCTCTCAATCGCATACAGAAGAAGACCAAGGTACTTATTTTAATAACAGTGAAGTAACCAGTTCTTGGATTTCATTTATAGTTTTGTGACATGTTCCGAAATATAGCATTTTTTACATCTGTCAGGCAGAGCACATTCGTTTGTGGTCGATTGATTAGTGGATCGCACAATGCGTTACAGATACACACATACATACTTAATTGATCATTACAACCCTTCAGTCATGAATACGATCTAGCTTCTCACACGACTTATGTTGTGAATGTTAATTTTATACACGAGTGGCAGGAACTACCGTTTAAAGTGGACTTTTCATAGCAATTGTTTATATTTTCTCACTGTTTTTGTCAGAAATCTGCTGAGAGGAATTCGCCACCGAACCTGGGGTTTGAACCGTGGCCTTACTTCTCGTACTACAACACACACACTACCTACAACACACTACCTACTAGGCAACGGCGACTATAGATGGTATTTGTTTTTTTACCCGGAATATTGTCTTCATATAAAAGCTATTCTTGACGAGTGTAATACAACATATTCAAATCTTATATCGATAAACATTACACCCAGTTTCTTCGCTCCCATAACTAATAAAACACGACTATTTACTGAGTATTGGTCGTAAATAAAAAATGGCATTCAAGCAGATCTCTTTAATCAAGTGTGCATAACCAACACCTGCATTTGTATAGATTAAGCTGAGGAAAAATAGAGTAACAACCAGATGGAATGGAATGGATAGATGAGCAGATGGCAAGTTTAATTCCTTTGTTTTAAGATTATTTTTTAAATTAATTCTCTTATTAGTTATTGTGGTCAGTGACAGAATATCGAATTTTGTTTTATCATTATAATGGAATTTCAAAATTAATTTTCGAAATTACAATCTTTACTTAGCGCTCTAAAAACTAAACTAAAAACTGGAATACGAATACAGATAATACCTGTGGATATTAAAAGTTTTTCAAACAAATAAAAATATTTTTAAAATAATTCAACATTCTTTCCTTTATTTTTTGTTTGTTTTATTTTGCAAAACAATAACTACAACAACAACCAACAATGCTGAATTATTACTAAACAATGATTCTTTTGTTCACAGTATTAATATGGAGAGAATACCTAAAGCGATTTCATTACAATTTCAGAGGCAGAGAGAGAGTTACAGAGAAGGTATTGAAAGCAAAAAAAAAAAAAAAAAAAAAAAATATGTGTTACAGCGAATGATTATTGCGAACGTGTATGAACGACAAATGCAATAAAAAGGAAAAAATTAAATGAATGAAAAGAATGAAAAATAAATAGTTTTTACATATAAAAACCATTAGAAAATATTTAAACTTTTTTCTCTTTGTTATCATCATCATCAGCATCTCTTTGTCACATTTCATAATTCTATTGTTTTGCAGCTTTCATAGAAAGAAGCAGGTGCTATTGGTGCTGCTACTGGAGTTGGCCATGATGTTGTGCCATAGTGATGGTGAAAAACCAACATTTGATGACAAGCTGACAATGATAAACACCCTGGTGATTTTACAACGAAAAATTATAGAAACAATATACAAGAGTACAAGAACACAAAAAAAGGAATGAAAAATTTTTTAATAAATAAAAATTCTTTAATTTTTTTCTATTTGGGTTATAATGCGCTATTGTTTGACCAAAGGGGCTAGCAACAGTGGGACTGAATATATTAAAATATTATTACGAAAACGAAAAAAAAACTAGATACTGGTGTTTTGCTTTTACGTCGTTTAACATTAAAATTATAAACAAAAGCTACAAAAACAAAACAATGCAGTAAACAAACCTGTTTACAAATTATCGTACTGCTCAATATAACAACAAACACCAGCATAAAAATGGTAAACAAGTAAACAAAAATACAACAACAAACGCTACAAGAATAAATGTAAACAACGATGTTTAAATTTATAGAGATTTCGAGAAGGCGAAGTCATGAACCTCGCCTTCTAGAACATTTATCAAACTGTTTACTTTGCCATATACTTTTTACTTATTTATTTACTTTTATTTTTTAAGAGTTTCTTATTTGATGTTATAAGATAGTTTAAAAATTAATCTAAGGTGTACGAGTTTCGCTTGAAGCTACTGTAAGAGGCAAAGCAAAGCTGGCGACTGAGTTAGTGAAGTTCAGTCAGTCATGTGCTAAGACGCGGTGCATTTGAAGAGAGTAATCGTGGTTTGAAGATCTCCGTTACAAAGATCTGTTGAATAATTATCTAGTGGTTGTTATTGTTTATGCAAAAGGATATAAACAGAGAAATAACAAAGAAAAGAAATTGTTGTTGTTTACATCAAGTTGCGGACAGTGGCACACAGAATTATGCGAATAATAAAGAATTTTAATTAAAACTAAACAGAAATTTATTTTTATTTTATTTGCAATCTACGAGCTTATATTTTAAAAGTTTTTAAAAGGTAAAAACGTAATAATATAATAACGACACTGTAGACAAACTTGCTTAGATAATCGATGATGTTTCAAGGCGATTTTGAAGTAAAATTCGTTCAAATCTTTCCAAAACAACGAGCTTCCTTTGGCGGTTATTTATTCGTTTAATTGAACGAAACAAAGAAAATAATAAAAAAAATATTTGAAGCGATCAGTAGACGCCTTAGTCTAATAAGTAGGCTTATTAGACGTGAGGTCATGGTTCACAACGCAGGCCAGATATCTCCAGTAAAACGAAACATAATAGAAATATTTCTCCGGCGACTTCCTCTCAACATATTTCTGGCAAATACTCTGAGAGTAAATAAAAAATTGCCATTAAATGATTCCCAAAAATCTGTTGCTAGGAATCTACTTTAAAATTAACACGCACAGCATAAGTGGTGTGTGCGAGTTTGTAATCTTGGGTTGTAATGACTAATTATGTGTTATGTATGTATGTATGTGATTCAAACATGGGGAAGACCATGAAACTTGGAAAGCAGTTGTATTTACGCATGTGCAATTGATGCTGCTGGCGATAAGGGTGCTAGAGTTGAACATAATGTTGTTGCTTAGGTACAGAAAATATTTTAAAAGCGTTGAATAACCATGTTTTGTAGAGGGGGCTTCAAAGCGATGAATACTTTACTATATTGTTGCCTAGGTGCCTTAAGGTGACATAATTTTTATGACACTCTATTAAACATTACTTAATTAAGGAGCAATATATACGGAAATAGGTATATGATACAGATTTTCTATGACTTTATTTGGTTCGTATCTCTCATTTGTTAAGCGCTTTACAAAACGACACAGTGGCTCACAAGTATGCCGATAAGATATGAGACAATTTGCTTACATGATGGAGCTAGAAGTCACTGTAGTCTTGTAGATAGTATGTTGGCTTGTTAGACGTTAGGCTGTGTGTGTTTAACCCTAGCCCAGATATCGCGAACAAAGTATTTCTTTGGTAAAAACGCAGTTTCTCAAAAATCTGACGTTCGGGTAAGACTTCATACTGTAAGTTCCGCTACTCATGGATAAAATTAAAACACACATCGAACATGAGTGGTGTAAGAATCTAGGTCGTAAACTAGACTAAGGAGTTGTAATGACCAATTAAGTATGTAGGTAGGATGAGGTCAAACCTTTCAACCTACTTAATGTAGGTTTGTAGTGCAATATTCTCAGCCGAGGCACAGATATGAAATGACTGCAAACCGAACTGATTGCTATGAAAATTTGCTGTAAGAAAGTTTAGATTTAGGAAGGTGCCAAGTGTTATAATACTCTCAGAAGAGCTAGTAACGCCATAGATAAAGACGTATTGTGGCAAGGAAGTGAGCACTACTCTCATAGTTACCTCATGGCAATATTTTTTAATGTAAACACAGGAAATTACTCACGCCCTGTACGAAAAGAGTAGATCTCTTCAAGATTTGTCAAGATGAGTTAATAATTGATCAGACTGGTGAATGATTTGGTGAATGCTTTCCATCAATACCAAGAAGAACACATTCAAACAAAAGGAGTGCTTCAATATCAGCTGTAGATAGCAAAGAGGAAGATTAAGCGCAGACATCGAAGCAAAAAAGGAGGTGAATAAAGTACATACATACATACATACTTGATCATTACAACCCTTCAGTTAAGACTACGACCTAGCTACTCACACCAACTATGCTGTGTATACTAATTTTATACATGAGTAGAGGGATCTACAGTTTATGGTCGACTGCGAACGACAGATTTTTGAGAAACTTTTCATGGCAATTATATTTACTTTCAGAGTTTTTACCAGATATCTGCTGAGAGGAAGTCGCAGGAGAAATATTATTTACATATTTCGTTTTAGTTAGCAATGCCTGACCTGGTGTTTGAACCGAGGCCTCACGTCTAATAAGCCAACACACGATAAGCCTACTAGACTACGGCAACTTTGAGGCACATTATATAAATGCCATATCAACCCATGGGGTTATGTGTATCATCGGGTTATGTGTACAATGGGGTTATGTTGCAGTTATCTTATTTGCTAAATAGGTCTTTTTAGTAACCAAATTACGTTTGATTGCATTTAAGAAAATACTCAAACACTGGATTATTCCTTCAATTTTAAAACTTAATTTTACTACAATAAGGGGTAGCAATAAACCTTATCCGGTTATTAAAAATATTCGCACTTTTATTTGTATTTTCTTTTTTTGTTGTTTATAATTCACCATTTAATTTCGCTTTTCTTCGTTTTATAATTAATTAAGAAGGACAAAAAGTAATTTAAGTTTTTGAAAACTTTGACTTGCCTTCTCCCTAATTTTGTTTTTATTTTTTTTTTCTTTTTTGTAATATTTTTCAGGCTCTGTGTTAACAGTTGTTGCCATATTTGAGCCGAAAAAAATAATGCAGAAACAGAAGCAGAAACAGAGCCTTAAAAAAACGCTGTTGAAGTTAAAACTGATTAAACGAAAGGAAGAGGGGTTAGGAGGACTATAGAGTGGAGAAAGCGGTAGAGGAAGAGTCTATTAAAAAACAGAAAAGCACGAAAATCTAACACACCTACATACAATCTTGCAGAAATTTATGAAATCTTTAGAAAAGTGGAAAATAAACCAGGGCAGGCACTAAAATAAATGAAGGGAATGAAATGAAAACAAATGAAAATGTATTGTGCGAGTGAAACTTTTTTAATTGAGAAAAAAAAGGTTTTTTTGAACAGTTTTTCCTCCTTTTCTTTTACTTATTAAAAATCGAAACAGAAGAGAAGGAGAGTGAAGAAGTTGGTAAATCTTCATCTTCATTTTGTTTTCTTCAACGTGTTAACTGTTTGGATATGCGCAAAGAGGAAAAGGAAACAATTTAATCATAAAGTAAATTGGTAAGAAAATTATAAACGTTTTTTCAAGGTCCATTCGGATTTTCAGTTGAATCAGCTAAATCAAGTGGGATTAAATGGCTATGAAATCCTAAAGAGAATTTCGTTTTTAAATTTTGAAAAAAAAAAAAATAAAACAAATTTCTTTATGGAGGGAGTGGAATGAAATATTTGTTGCATAAATTTATTATTATTAAAAAAATCCCTGTTGTAGTTGTTGTTGTCTACAAGCACATACATTCCTTTTCAGGATATTTCCTTGTGTAACTGACATCGTTTTATAAAACTTTATAACATAAAAAAAGAAAGAAAAATCTGGAAATTCTTTAACAAGTAGGTTATAATTCTTGTTGATAAGTCTGCAAAGTCTTCACAAAACAATTTTAATAATTTTTTTTCTCTTTGTAAAGTTATTAAAGTATTTACAACAAAAATTAACAAAGTTTCCATAAAGCAAAGTCCATTTTGTTGGAGTCTAGAGACTGTGCAAATGATAAATAATTTAGGCTGGTTGGTCACTCAAAATATTCGTATTCTAAAGGCTTTACATACCATACAGTGGACATCAAAAGTCTTAGTACTCCAATATATTTTGACAAAAAAAAAAGTGCCCACAGGCTTAATACTCTTGCACAAAGTCCCGATATGACTTCAAGAGAGTATTTAGGAGATAATTTGAAAGAACGGTTACGTAATCGTTAAACCTCAAACAAAAGTCAACCGAAAAAAAACTTGCTCATGGTGCCACCAGAAAACTTTAAACAAAACATGTACATTCAATTCCAAATGGGTTAAATGGAGTGCTTGACCTTAAGGGATATTCTACTAAATACAAGGGATACATACATACATAATTGGTCATTACAACCCTTCAGTCAGGATTATTGACCTAGTTTCTCACACCACTTATGTTGTGTGTGTTAATTTTATACATAAGTGGCGGGACCTACAGTTTAAAGTCGACTCCGAACGACAGATTTTTTTTTTTTTTTTGAGAAACTTTTCATGGCAATTTTATTTACTCTCAAAGTTTTTACCAGAAATCTGCTGAGAGGAAATCGCCGAAGAAATACTTTTTCTATTTTGTTTTGATGTCTGGCCTGGGGCTCGAACCCTGGCTTTACGTCTAATAAGCCAACACACTACCTACTAGACTACGGCGACTTCAAATACAAGGGATAACATTTTCAAATATTAGGCCTTTGAATTCTAAATTTACTCAGGGTTCTCCTTGGGGGTACCTATGGAGTCATCTGAAACTTTTCTTTATTTTTCTCTTGTTTTATGAAAAACATTAAAAAATTGTTTGTTTTGTAATAAAACAGAAATAAATTAATGAAATAAATATATTGTTACGAAAGTGGAAATGGTGTTGTTAAAATAATAAACAAAAGCTCCAAAAACAACACAATGAACTTGATCACGCATAAAAACAAAAGCTCCAAAAACAAAACAATGCAGTTGTTCACGTGATAAACGAATGAGTAAGCATATAGCAACAAAAACAACAGGGCTTGTTTACAAGATCGATGAATAAACAAAAATATAGCAACAACGTCCGTGTATAAAAAATATATCAGAAAGACAAACAAACAAAACAACAACAACTCTGCCTGGACGAAAGTAAACAAGATACACGAACAACAAAAATGGAAACAAGTTGTTTACATTTTTGGATTGTTCCCGAAGGTCGTCATCATCCTTCAAGGGCATTCATCACACTGTTGATCCAGTGATATAAAAGGCAAGAAAAAGCGAGCAACGATAATTCAGTTAGAATTCAGTCAGCCGTGTATGAAGACACGTGATTCTCGGAGTTCGAGTTAAGTTAGTCGTGTGACGACGTCGCGTTGAATTGAGTGAGAATTCAACCAGTGGTGTGTGAAGATACGAGATCGAGTTATAATTCTGTCAGACTTGTGTGCAGACAAGTTGCGTGAAGAAAACAGTTGTTAGTGTTGTGCTTACAAAAAAGGTTGTGAGCAAAGAAGAATAACTAACAAGTGTTGTTGTTGCTTACAAAAAAAAGGTTGTAAGCAGAGAAATATCACGAATAAGCACATATTGAGAAAGTTATCATTGTATACGTAGAATAAGTTCGAACAGTGGCACAAAAGCTGTGCGGATAATAAAGAATTGACTTAAAATTAAACACAGATTTATTTTTATTTTATTTGCAATCTACGAACTCATATTTTTAAAGTTTTTAAAAGGTAAAAACGTAACAATATAAACTCTAATTTTTTATACAAACTAATGGTTAAAATTCACAAAATTGTCAAAATATATTGGAGTACTAAGACTTGTGTTGTCCACTGCACATAATTGGTCATTACAACCAATCAAACAGGTTGTGTGTCTGTGTTAATTTTACACATGAGCGGCGGAATCTACAGTTTAAAGTCAATTTCGAGCGACAGATTTCTGAAAAACTTTTGATGGCAATTTTTTATTTTCTCTCATGGATTTTGTCAGAAATCTGCTGAGAGGAAGTCTCCGCAGGAAAATTTTTTAGGTTTCGCTTTGTTGGAGATGTCTGACCTGATTTTTGAACCGTGGCCTCATGTCTAATAAGCCAACACTCTATCCACTAGATACGGATCCATACTCTATAAATAAAGTCGTACAAATGAAGAAAGTCTCGTTATCAATGGGGGAGCAGTTTTGTTCTATTGACACAACGCTATGTAACTTGGATGTTGTTACACGTGGGTTTGGTAGTTTGGTTGGTCGGTTGTAATTTCTCCTGTTCTTAATTTGATATCAATTCACATTTATTTTTAAGAAAAATAAAGAATTTTGTTTTTATTTCGGAATTGATCGAAATATCTCCATCGCTGTAGCGCCTCCTTCAGGCGGAAGCGGCAGCAATACATGCTGCGGCGAAAGTGATTATTGACACCAAAGTCCCTTGGCGAGACATTACAGTATTTACCGATATACACTGAGCGCCAAAAGTGAGTAAACACCACTGAAATAGTTCATTTTCTTAGGATAGCGAGAAAAGTAAATGAGAATAATCGAATAAATTTCCAAAAATAAAAACGTTTATTTATTACTTATAAAATGTTAAAACAAAAACAACAATTCAATTATTGTTGTGCTACAAGTATATTTTTTATAATAGAAAATTTAAAATTATAGTGGGTGTTGACTCACTTATGGCGCTCAGTGTATGTATTTAGGCTATGAAATCATTTTTATTCTAACGTACTGAACTCTAAGACGGTGTACAGCTGTCGCAGATATCTTAATAAGGTAACCACATGATGCCCGTATTATATGAGTACCAGGACACAGACACAATTCACAGCAGATCAGATGAACTGGCCTGGTGTGGCACAACCATCGAATATTACGATAATTTCCGGTAGCCAGGACAGTGTGCAGCTAACGCAAATATCTCAATGAAGCAAAGAGAGCGATATGAGGTCCCTATCATATGGATACCAGGACATGGTGACATTCCATTGAACTTGAGAGCGAATGAAATGGCGAACCACCGAACTGTTTGATGAATTTTGAACTTTGGAAATCCCTCTGATAACCTGCAAGCTTATAATTGACAATTGCGATTGTCGATTCCGTCAACAATAGATTGGCAGACCTACATGATGTCCATATCATATGAGTACCTGGACACAGAGACATACCAAAGCAGATTGGATGAATTGGCCATCGACTTCTACGATGAATTCTTGATAATGCGGTCGTCGATTCCGTCAACAATAGATGGACAGTTTCGGACACAGGCAGAAAGTTGCAGAAAATATGGCCAAAGCAAAAGGATAGAGGGCGCACGTCAAGAAGCATCCAAAGAAGCATCCTTAATAGGGTTGTCGAGGTTATTACGGGGCATTGCATGCGAGATGCATTAGTCTTGGACACCTCGCAAATGCTTTTCCGTAGAAACTGCAGAGATGAGGAAAGAGAGAAGACTGTTCTCCATCCACCTACTGCGTACATACCCGATACTGTCGAAGGAGAAAAAAGTGCTTTGGTGCCTATTATATGGAGGAATTGCATGAACTGTCATGCATAGATATTGGCAGTCTGAATCGCTTTATTAGAAGCTTGGATGGGTTATAGAACTGGGGAAATAAATAGATAACTGTGGTATCACAATGGGCCTTATGTGGCCTTAGTGTGTCCATTCTACTTGGGTTGATAGCCAACTCTACCTTCCTATCTAAATTAAATGTAATGATGCTGATGCACATGTAAGAGAGTGATTTCTTGCGAATGCTTATATTCCCTAGATTGGTATTAGACTCTAATTTATCTGTTCTATTTTGTTGTATTCAACAACAAGACTGCAGTAAAGTTGATTATTGACAAAATATGACGTAATCAGTTGTGCACTCGTACTCGAAAAGTATAAGGTGGGTGATTTAAAAGTTTAAATTTGCTAAATTTACTTTGTTTGTTGTGAAGTACAATTGTTGCGGTTAGAAATGGAATATTATTTCAATCATATGGCTGCCACGGCTGGCCTGACAGTACTTTATTCGATCGGAACAATTTTCGTGCATTTTTTCGAGTGTATGGGGACGATCCCATCTTGTATCTCGGCAATGTCTGGTTAGTCGGCACAACACTTTTCTTTAACGGCGCCCCATAGGAAATAGTCCAACGGTGTCAAATCGCAGCTTCTTTGCGGTTAATTAAATGGCCATCAAAAGTTTGATGCCATAAATCGATTGTGGCATGAGATGCACCATCCTGTTGAAACCAAACATCGTCCACATCAATACCATGAAGAGCGTGTATAAAAACATCGGTTATCATGGTGCGATAGGTGTTTCCATTGACCGTAATGGATGCGCCCGTCCTCATTTTCAAAGAAATATGGGCCAATGGCGTCTCCGCTCAAAAAGCCGCACCAAACAGTCAATCGTAATGGTTGCATTGGCTTCTGTGGTTTTTCTGATAACCAAATAAAGCAAGTAATAAACTTCGGGTGCTGTTGGTCCTTCTCTGCTCCCAAATTTTGTACGACATTTTCGTGCAATTTCCCACCAATTGTCTTTGTTTTGGAAATAAATTTCCAATATGTCCCAACGTTGCTCAAGCGCAAATCGATTCATTACGTTCAGTGGAGATAATTTACTGAATTTTATGATAGAATAGAATGACATAAGTATTGTTAGATGCCAAATAATTGATGGTTCAATTTTAAACCGATAGATGGATGGCCCAAACGAAACGAAAAGCGCATTGAATTCAGCCTTCTACTAAACACCCTAATCTGATTGTAGCAGAACTGTGTCTTTTTACTTTTTACCAAATTGTTACCAAAATCATAAATATTAAATTATAATCCAAAAAAATGGAAAATCCATAAGTTATGGCTCTAAAACTATTTCCAACTGTTAACTCTTTGTAAGTCGTTTCGAAAAACACATTTTTGTTGTGACTTCAAAAAGGTGTAGAAAAAATGTTTCTCCTGTTGTTTCGAAGTGTATTTTTTTATGAGAATTTTTTTTTTTAAATTATTTGTACGTGTCCGTGATACAATGTTCCTCTATTATTTCAAATGTTTTTGTTGTTGCTGTTTGGCAATATTTTGTTATTAAAAATTTTTGCCATTAAATTTATCTTCAGGATTCATTCATTTTTTCTCTTTTTTTTGTTTGCTTTTTGTCATGAACAAAAGGAAAATAAAGATAAAACTTTACAAAGCTCAGAGAGAGAGTAAAAAAACAGAGAAAAATAGAGAAAAAGAAGTATTAAAAATAAATACAAATAAAAAAATAAAAATAGAAACAGAAACTAGTTAAACTTTGTTATGAATTTGTTGTTGTTAGTTTTTTTTTTGCTTTTTGAAGTTTGCAACATATTTTTTCTAAAACGTACTTTTTTCTTTTAATTTTTCTGAAATGCTCAAAAATTTTTGCATATCGCATGAATAAATGAAATAAAAATAAGGATTTTGTAAGGACATGACCAAAAAAAAAAAACACAAAAGTTTGTCGTCAAAGGAATTTTTGTTGATTTTGAAGTTTGTAACGTTTAACGTTGCTTTTAAAAAATAACACTCCGATAGTGCACGTTTAGGGAATAACAGCGGGTCAGGTAGAAATGGAATAAAATATGCGAAGGCAAACTATTGTCAGGAAGGTAATATATTGTCAGCTACTTTGAAAGCCCCTGGGGTTTGTAATCTCTAATACAATTAAAACAAAAAATTATACTCCAAATTAGGAAATATGATGAATGCAATGCGTTTTGGCCTACCTATGGACATTAAATTTAAATGTATTTACAATACGGATGACAAAAAAGTTATTCCTAGAAGTGTGTTCGACATAAAAATAGTACAACTTATATATATGTATGTACATACATATGTAATTGGCCATTACAACCCTTCAGTCAGTAATACGACCTAGTTTCTCACACCACTTTATGTTGTGTGTGTGTTAATTTTATACATGAGTGGCAGGACCTACAGTTTTAAGTCGATTCCGAACGACAGATTTTTTTGAGAAACTTTTTTTTTTTGCCAGAAATCTGCTGAGAGGAAGTCGCCGAAGAAATATTTTTTCATATTTTCGTTTTGATGCCTGACCAGGGGTTTGAACCGAGACCTCACGTCTAATAAGCTAACACACACACGTCGCTAGACTTCGACGACTTCATAGTACAACTCACTTCGTTTATTAATTGGTCATTACAACCATTAAGTAAGGACTACAATGTAGCTTCTCACACCACCCAAGTTGAGTGTGTTAACCTTATAAATGAGTGGCCGGCCGGACGTAAAGTTTAAAGTCGACCTCGAGCAACAGATTTTTGAAAAACATTTCATGGCAATTTTCTATTTACTCTCAGAGTTATTGCCAGAAATCTGATTAAGGCAGATCGCCGAAACCAAACATCGTTCACAACAATACCGTGAAAAGCGGTTACAAAAAAATCGGTTATCATTATCAGAGATCAGCAATGAATCGTATTTTCGCTACTCATAGGTACTTATGAAATTTTGAGTATGAGTGAGTCAAGAGTATTAAAATTCAACTACTCTGATTCATTCGTACTCTCTACAACATTGATTTATAAGTATAGGTTGCAATGAGTATGAGTACAACGTTGTTATCAAACTCTCAACATTCGATTCATTGTTTGATTCATACGCCTACTCATTCAGATTCATAAATTTAGAAAAATACTTATAATACTTACGAATGATTCGAGTCACTCGAATCATTCATCAAAATTTACAGTAGTAGTTATTGTTGCATTTACAAAAGAAGAGAAAAAAAGACAAAGACAGCAAGCAAAGCACACACACAACCTTCTAGCGAGTATTGTGGTGTTCGTACTCGAATCATACTTATTTTGTGCTTCGTGTATATGTTGAATCATGGAGAGTCGAAATCAACAACATCGTGCGTATTGTTAAGTATGAGTACGATGAGTATTTCTAACTTTGAATATGAGTAGTATGAGTATGATATTAAAATAAGTATGAATGCGTATAAGTAGCTGAAATTATAAGTATGACTCGAATCTACTCATCGTTTTGAATACTCGTTGCTGATCTCTGGTTTGAACCGAGGCCTCACGTCTAATAAGCCAACACACTACCTGCTATACTACGACGACTTCATAGTACAACTCACTTCGTTTATTAATTGGTCATTACAACCATATAGTAAGGACTACAACCTAGCTTCTCACACCACCCTATTTGAATGTGTTAATCTTATCCATGAGTGGCCGGCCGGACGTACAGTTTAAAGTCGACTTTGAGCAACAGATTTTTGAGAAACTTTTCATGGCAATTTTCTATTTACTATCAGAGTTTTTGCCAGAAATCTGATTAAGGCAGATTGCCGAAACCAAACATCGTTCACAACAATACCGTGAAAAGCGGTTACAAAAAAATCGGCTATCATGATGCGATAGGTGTCTCCATAGACCGTAATGCTTACCCCATCCTCATTTTCAAAGAAATATGGGCCAATGATGCCTCCGCTCCACAAGCCGCACTAGAGATGAGCGATCCAGTGATTTTTGAAGAACGTTGTTCTCAGTGAACGTGATTTGTTAATCACTGTTCTTTAAAACTGTGATTGTGATCACAGTATTCCAATAATACAATAATGACAATAACGTATTTTATTAAGTCGTAAGAAAGAGACAACTAGATACATACTACGAAAAGACTACTAAACAAAACCAAAGTGGTGTCATCAATGTTATTATTTTTAATGTAATTTTTTTGTTTATATGAAGTTTGACATTTAAGTTTCACAGAAAGTTCATGTATAAAAGACAAAAGTAAATAATCAGCATCATCTAATAGTAATTCTGCCTCGCTCAAAATGAAATAAATTTGAGTACGTAACAATTTTGAAAGAACGGCATTATTAGTACCTGTTATTTGGCAATTTCAATCACTGTAGTTACCAGTGAATTATCAATCACAGTGATTAAATCACAGGTTTGAAAATATCGCTCATCTCTAAGCCGCACCAAATAGTCTCTCTTAACGAATTCATTGGCTGCTGTAAGACCCTTTTCTGAGCCCCAAATACGGCAACTTTGCTTATTAACATACCCATCAAGATGAAAATGAGCTTCATCCCAAAAGATGATTTTTTTTTTTGGCAAAATCGACATCATCGATTCTCGTTAAATCCCAAGGTTGTTCAAGCGTAAATCGTTTAATTATGTTCAGTGGAGTTAATATACTGAATTTTGTATCGAAATAGAATGGCAAAAGTATTGCCAGATTCGAAATAACTGATAATTCAAAATTAAACCGATAAATGGCCCACCTTATATAAAAGACGAAACGGGGTTTTAAAATATCCTCCAGACAAAAAAAAACATTTTTCTTAGTAATGTTTTGTTAAGTATCCAACATAAAATGATGTCCAGTCACTTTTATTTTTAAAACATGCCACGAAGAACAAAAAAAAAAAACTTTAAAACTTTTTTTAAAATTTTAACCCCAATTATGAAACAGTTTAAAACTTTGTTGAAATTAAAATAAGCCACTCATTTATTTGTTCATTTCCCTTTTTTTTTAATGCAAAAACTTCTGTAATTTTGTTCTGCATTTTTTGTTAGCAAAACTTTAAAGCAAAACTTCACGTTGGCCTTTTTAATATTCATTGCGATAGAAAATCTTTTTATTTTTCTTTTTTTTTTTTTAAATTTTAATCACTTTTAGTCACACGGAATACAATTTTTTACACTTTTTCCGAGGCTAAACAAGAACAACAACAGCAACAACAATAGCAAATAGCAACATGAATGAAACCAAAACAAAATGTCACAAGTTTATTACACGTAACAAGACGACACATTAAAAGTTGTGACACAAAAAACTTTTAAAAGCAATGGGTAGGTAGTGTGGCTCATAAAGAGGCATGCCTCACATCACATTCTATATACACCAGAGCCCGTTATAGTTACAAAGGAGGTTATCTTTGCATACAGAAATAATTTCCTTATTCACTACAGTGTTATTAAATGCTTTTTTGTTTCTAAATTAAAGTGTCTTCTTCTTCCTTCACGATTATCAATTATAATGTATTTGCTTACGTTATCGATTACTTCTTCTATTTTTATTCCATCGTTTCTGTTTGAAGGCAATTTAAGCGGAAATCAGTTACAGGCCTTGCCAATAGCATCAAGCCTCTCATTGCAATGTCCATTTTCTTCTCTTTTTTTCTTTCTATTTTTTTGAACGTTTGATAGAGGAAAGTAATCAATACCCATAATTAAACCATCGCCGACAGTTTAACGTTTACGTTTACATCAGCTGTCAACATCATAAATCAACTGTCAAATTCATTAAACCAACGTTCAAAAGGAAGTGCTTTGACATATTGAGTAGGGCATAACGGGAAATTTTTGTTATTTTTTTTTAAACGTCTCCGTCAAACAATTAAGTATGTAGTATTGATTTAAATATGCTTTCAGGGAAAAAGAAAAAATTGATTTTGCAGGTAAATAAATGAATATTTTTCTAACCAGTATTCAAGCCGCAGTCTGTTTACGTGATCTATACACAATATTTGTTCAGGGTTACTTCGTTTGTGGAACGCTTATTAGGCGACGTATAATTAAAATTACTTTCAGATATTCCAGCATCAATTTTTTTTTATTTAAAGTATTACAAGCACTTAGGAAGGAGAGGGTGATGTTAATCACACATACAATGTATTGTGCTGGAACTAGGAAAGTAGGTTGAAAATTAAGAGCAAGTGAATAAGAGAGAAAGGTTTAAGGACACTATATTTGAACATGGATTCGCCGTAGCCTAGTAGGTAGTGTGTTGGCTTATTAGACGTGAGGCCACGGTTCAAAACCGAGCTTAAGACATCTATAACAAAACGAAACATGAAAAAATATTTCTTTGGCGACTTCCTTGTGTGTGTTTCAATTTTATACATGAGTGGCGGAAACTACAGTTTAAAGTCGACACCGAATGAAAGATTTGTAAGAAATTTTTCAAGGCAATTTTTTTAATTTTTTTGTTTCGGATAATTGCACAATAATAAATATTTACATAGACTTCATTTGGCCTCTGCGCCCTAAAGGCATTTTAGAGGCAAGTTGGCAACTGTTAAACTTAACGTACAATTATAATAATAAACTAATTATAGAAATTATAATAAGTGTATTTTTACAATATTTACTAAACAAAATGTAGTTTACAAAAGCGTTTCTATTGAATGATTCAAAAATTCTTTACATAATCTTTTAAATATTGATATACTCTCGACAGTTTTTAGGTGTGAAGGTAAATTATTATAAAGATTGCCATCCATTTAATCAATTCTTTGTTTAGTTTTTTCCAATCTACACCTTGGGATTCTTAAGTTTGAAGAATTTCTTGTGTAAAAATGTGCTTGGTTTTGTAGAAATGAAATTGTGTGATCACCTATATTGTGAAGACTTTTAAAAACAAACAATAGAACCTGATATATGTATATATAGGCCATTAATTGGCAGAATATTTTCACATATATCTTTATATAGCAACAATGTTGAAAAAGTTCTTGGTCAATTATAAACAATTTTTAATGCTTTGTTTTGACAACGTTGCAAAGATTTCAACAATACATTATTTTTATTAAATGCATAAATACAAACTAAATAATTTAAGTGCATTATAAATCATTAATTTTGATCTTTCTGATAATTTATTTTTAAATTTGTATAAGATACCAATAGCTGGAGCTATTTGGTTCTTAACATTATTAATGTGACAATCCCAAGATAAGTTACTTTGTAACGTAATTCCTAGGTATTTAACTGAATTTGACTCATAAATGGGTTTGCCATCAGCGTAAACAAAGAAATTGTTATCTGAATTTACTGCACGAGGTCTAAATCTAACTAACTTAGTCTTTTCAGAGTTTATTAATAATTTATTTAAGCGAGCAAATTCCATTAATAAAGCATTAATAAAGCAGCATCCCTCTCAATTTGTGTTTTCAAAACCAAATCGAAATGAAATGGATAGAACAAGCAAATGTCATCAGCAAACATAAATAATTGACCCATTAGATCTAATTTTTTTAGGTCATTTAAATAAATTGAAAATAGTAAGGGGCCTAAGCCACTTCCCTGTGGAACACCGTATTCGACAGTACCTATAAAACTTTTGAACTGATTAATTTGTACAAACTGTTTCCTGTTAATGAAATAATTTTTAAATAATATAAGCTCACGACCTTGAAGACCATAATATTTTAACTTTTGTAACATTATTTCATGGTCCACAAGATCAAATGCCTTAGAAAAATCAAAGAATATTCCAGCAACTCCACTGAATCCATCATCTAAACCTTTACAAATATATCTTACCACGTTTAAGACAGCATCTTGAGTGCTAACACCTTTTCTAAAACCAAATTGATATTTCTACAACATATTGTTCCCCTCTAAATATGTCAAAAGCCTATCATATAGCATTTTTTCAAAAATTTTATCTATTGTTGATAGAATAGCAATGGGTCTGTATTTATTAACAGTGGACGCAGAAACTGATTTTGGAATTGGTACTATTTTATGAATTTTTAAAATGTCGGGATATTATGAGGTATTTATCATTTTATTAAATATATCAAGAAGTATAGGTAAAAGTACTGAAATACATTCTTTCACAAATTTTATAGATACATATATTGTCAAAACCCGGTGTTTTATTTAATTCCATATTGAAAATAATGTTACTTATATCATTTTCATTTACTCTCAGAGTATTTGCCAGAAATCTGCTGAGAGGAAGTGTCGCCGAAGAAATAATTTTTCATATTTCGTTATGTTCGAGATGTCTGACCTGGTGTTTGAAACGTGGCCTCACTTCTAATCAGCCAACACACTGTCTACAAGACTACGGCGACTACAAAAAATTACGTCAAATTATTTTCGAATGCCGTTCGAAATGTTCGAAAGAGTGATAAAAAGATCGGCTGGTCATTTAAATAACCTTGCATTCCGTGCATAATGGTTGGACCTTGCATTGAAGGAAGAAAGGAATCACATTGGATTGATAATTTACTGATATGAACTGGTGTCCTCAATACGTACATATATGTATATAATATAGGTGGTAGATAGCCACCTATTGCCGTAGTATAGTAGGTAGTATGTTGGCTTATTAGACGTGAGGCCATGGTTCAAACTACAGAGAAGACATCTCCAATAAAACGAAAAATCAAAATATATTTCTTCGGCAACTTCCTCTCAGCAGTTTTCTGGCAAAAACTCTGAGAGTAAATAAAAAAAATTGCAATGAAAAGTTTCTCAAAAATATCTGTATTTCAAAATCGACTTTAAACTGTAGGTACCGCCACTCATGTATAACATAAACAAGCACTGCATGAGAGGTGGTATGAGAAGCTAGGTCGCAATCTTGACTGAAGGGTTGCAATGACCAACTATTTATGTGTGTTTGAAGGTAGCCATGCTTATTTATCTTAAAATTTAATAGTTGTGTCGATATGAGGACAATTGTTCTGTCCGAGTACAAAGGATACAATATATAATGCTGAGCAGTGCTTTGCAATATGTATCTGATTTTATTCTCAAGTACATATGTATATTACTTCCTTAACATTTTTCAGTCTTAACCAATGAACAATACCTTGTGTTTGTATAATTTTCCACTGTTACGTGTACAATGAGAATTCATGCTCTCTCTCTCAATCAGATAATTTAACTTACCAACGAATTAATAAAATTTTGTTTAATTTTTATTGCAAATAAAACAAATTTCTTCTTCTGCTGAGTAATACGAAGTCCTTAAGATTAATGGCTGTGATTATTTTCATGTCATTTATGCCCCCCCTCTAGGCTACTGTTATTAAGTGTAGAAATATAAAATGAAATTTATCTCTCAACACAAAGACAAGCCAAAAAAAAAAAAAATTCCAAATTTATATTAAATGCGATGACATTTACAAGAACTTAAGAGAGAATATGGTTGGTATGTCTTCTACAACAACTCTTGAAAGACATTATCTGCTGGACAATAAAATACTCTCTACTCTACTGTAATTGCCAAGAGTTTTATTTTTTTATTTTTTTTTTCTGTCGTTTGGCTTAAAAATTTCACAAATAATTAACTGCTCAACTGCTTAACTGTTTTACTGCCATACTTGGAGATTTCGGTCAAGATGATGGAGAGAGAGAGGGGAAGACAATAAAAAACAAAGCCTGACTGTGCTAATTTATTACAGCAGACAGGAGGAAAGAGAGAAAAACCGAGCATTTTTCTTTTTTATTGTAACACAACAACATTAAAACATCTTAAATGACCACAAATGATGGCCGATTAGTTTTTCTTTCTTTTTTTGTTTTTATTGTGATTGTGATTGCTTTTTATTTTGGTCTTAACAATTACAAGCATAGACAAAATTACTTACACAAGCACACATACTCACATACACACACATAATATCATACATACATACATACATAATGGCAAAAAGGAGGAAATGGCTTAACAGTTATACCCCCTTGTATGTGCGTGTAAATATGCTGTTTCCTGTCATACAATAATAATAAAAAAAGGAGAAGAGAATCAAAATAAATTTTTATCTGTGTTTGCCATATTAAATCGCACACACACACACACAAACACAGACCACAAATCTATACATTGTTGTTGCTCTTGATATTGCTTTTGTTTGCCAAAAATTAGCCGAGGACTTTATTTTTTATGTAAAGAATGAATGAGAGAGTGTGAACGAGAGAGAGAGTGAGAAGTATAGTCTCACACACATACTTTTACATCTAAAAACACAAAAGTTTACTCTGAGATTAACAAGAATATTAAGTTTTTATAGCCTACAGTGAAGGTGAAATAAACAGCAGTGATGTTAGCAATTTAAATAACACTTCCGTGTTGTTGTTTATTTATTTATTAATTAGAATACATACATACATATGTATATAATTGGTTATTACAACCCTTCAGTCAGGATTACGACCTAGCTTCTCACACCACTTATATTGTGTGTGTTATTTTCATACATGAGTGGAGGGGCCTACAGTATAAAATCGACTCCGAGCGACAGATTTTTTTGGGGATCTTTTCATAGCAATTGTTTATTTACTCTCAGAGTTTTTGATCTTTTCATAGCAATTGTTTATTTACTCTCAGAGTTTTTGCCAGAAATCTGCTGAGAGGAAGTCGCCTAAGAAATATTTTTCATATTCCGTTTCGTTGGCGATGTATGACCTGGGGCTTGAACCGTGGCCTCATGTCTAAAAGTTAACACACTACCGCCTACATGACTACGCCGACTTCAAATTATAATTATTATGAACTAAGCAACTTAGACCTTATGCTTGGTGAAGTATAACAGACCTGAACCTCTGGTAGGAATCGAACCTAAGACCCTCACGCTAAAAGTCTAGCCTACTACTCAGTACATTACCATAAGCAACCAGCCTTGTAGTTTTTATTCATTTAAATCTGAGGAAAAAGCATTGCAAGACTTCTAATACATACATACATACATAATTGGTCATTACAACCCTTCAGTCGGGACTACGACCTAGTTTCTCACACCGCTCATGTCGTGTGTGTTAATTTTATACGTGAGCGGAGGGGCCTACAGTTTAAAGTCGATTCCGAACGACAGATTTTTGAGAAACTTTTCATGGCAGTTTCATTTATTCTCAGAGTTTTTGCTAGAAATCTGCTAAGAGCAAGTCGCCGAAGAAATATTTATTCATATTTATGTTTTGATGTCTGACTTAGGGTTTGCACCCGGGCCTTACGTCTAATAAGCCAACGCACTACCTACTAGACTACGACGACTTTCTATACTTCTAATAATTTTGCTTTTTATTGTTTAAGTGCTATTATTTCGCTTGCAATTGTCTTGAAATTGTATGCTCTTGTAACTTCTTAAATAGTTTGTATCTTCGAAAGTCTACTTGTAAATGAGAAAGTGTATGAGCAGGAGTATGTGTAGAGAGCATGAGTATATTTTTGCCTTTTCAAGCGTAAAAGTGCTAAGTGATGTGT
The DNA here is from genome assembly GCA_927399465.1 of Sarcophaga caerulescens. Taxonomy (NCBI): domain Eukaryota; kingdom Metazoa; phylum Arthropoda; class Insecta; order Diptera; family Sarcophagidae; genus Sarcophaga; species Sarcophaga caerulescens. The sequence continues at coordinate 19,031,963 of OV656867.1, forward strand.
TAAACTATTTCAAGTTGTTGTTGAAAATACTCTTGTATTATATTGTATTCTACAGTCTGACAATAATACTGACAATCAGTGTATGGATGTATACATCACACAGTAACTCTAGATTTCTTCATGTTTTGGAAACCCCATTTCTAATGCAGAGTATTAGCATTGAACAATGAAAAAGGTTACCAGATTGATGGAAAGATTTTCTGAAAACTATTAAGGATCGTTTATCATTATTGCAATCTAACAACACATACATAGATTGAAGAGAACTATTTCGTTAATAGTTTTTCTGAGGACAACAGATGTTTCTTTAATGCTGGAATCGGTGCAAAAATTATTAATGAAAATAGAGCAACGAAGATCTGCTTGAAGTATTATCCAGAAGGAGATATGAAATACTTTAAGTTGCTATGATTAGCATGAATGCTTAGTACTGCAGTTGTCACAAAATGGGATAATAACTGAGAAAGTATACTGGTTTCAAAGTAATTCTGTTCTATCTACTAATCTGATTGGTGTATGACTTTGAGGAAGAAAACTCAACAAAACAGGTCTAAAAATATTAAGGGAATGATGGCGACCCGGTCATCGTGGATTACAATGTTTTTACCAAACAAGCAATTGCTAATACGGCAATAAGACTAAGCTCTTCAATATATTACAATCGGTTAGAACTTTCGAATTATGGTCTAAAAATTGGATTGAATTCATGCTTGAGATAAACATTTCTTTAATAAATTCTAATGATTTCACATAAAATTCAAATGCTAAACAAAGATGGAAGGGATAACCCGCAGGAAAGGTGACCAAAGCGGCCAGCAGCCATGTCCAAATGTTTGAGCCAGCTATAGCGATGGTAGGGAGCCCAATAAAAAATCCTCCCTTCAGGTCATTTTAGGTTTTGAAATGAGAATTTGTTCAACTAAAAATTACTAACAAATCTCATTAGACCGAGATGAGTTGGCTTCATTTAGTGAAGTTTTAAGAAGGTTGCAGATTTAGAGAAAATTTAAGGCATATGGTACGATAAGTTCAAAACTATTATTGGAGCCAATTGAGTTACGTTTTATACAGCTGCCTGCTTTACATAACCTCTCCTAACCTATCTATGTTGGAATCAAACAGTGCAGATTAATGTTTACAGAGAACTAACAATTGAAATGCTATTTTCATTAAAATTAACACAAGGATAAATACTTCCTTTCATAATTGGTTGCAACAACCCTTTAGCCAGGATTACAATCTAGCTTCTCACCACCAATGTTGTGTGTATTAATTTTTGTCCATGAGTGGCAGGACCTACTGTTTAATATCGACTACGAATAACAGATTTTTGGGAAACTTTTCATTGCAATTTTGTTTCATTCACAGAGTTTTTGCCAGAAGACTGCTGAGAGGAAGTTGCCGAAAGAAATATTTTTCATATTTTGTTGCATTCGAGATGACTGAGCCAGCGTTTGAACCACAGGCTCTCGTCTAATAAGCCTACACACTGTCAGACTAGGGTGTGTACTACAATCCATTACTATTTAAAATTTATTCAATGAATCATTACAGCATTTCAGAATTTGTATTGAAGGAGAAAACATACATACATACACAATTCGACGCCTCCATCCTATAACGTTCTAAGTGTATTTAGAACGTTTTTAATGTTCTTGCATTTTTAAATTCTACGTTTTCTAACTTAAATACTGTCAAAATTTGGTTAAGATGCGCCGATCCGTTCCGAAGTTATAGGGAAAAATCTACTTAGAATACATATACAGTTGTACGTCGCGTGAAAACTTTGAGAGCTCATAACTCAAAACACACTTTTTCGACTTAGAATGTTATAGAACGGAGGCGTCGAATTGATCATTACAATCCTTCAGTCAGGCTTACGCCCTAGATTTTCACACCACCCGTGTTGTATGTGTTAATTTAATCCATGGGTGGCAGGACATATCGTTTAATATCGACTACGAATGACAGATTTTTGAGAAACTTTTCATTGCAATTTACTCTCAGAGTTTTTGCCAGAAATCTGCTGAGAGGAAGTCGCCGAAGAAATTTTAAAATTTCGTTTTTTGGAGATGTTTGACCTGAGTTTTGAACCGAGGTTTCACGTCTAATAAGCCAACACAATACCTACTAAACTAGACTAAGGCGACGTAGCTACCGGATTATGTTAATTACGTTTATCATTTTGATTTTCTTTTAAATTTCTCTTCATGCCTCGTTGATAATGCGTACGTTTAGGCTCTCGTAGCTTTCTCGAGATTCATTTCAATTTGCTTATATTTTTTCTATGATGTTCTATGTGTAGCGAAGCTAATTTGTAGCTTATGTTGGTTGCCTGCAGTCAAAGATAACTTGTGTTAACAAAGTCTTTCCAAGTAAATGCATTTTGCTTAGGTGGATTTAATAAACAAATGCTTTTGAGAACTATGTTTTCACATGCGTTTTAAATTTGCTGGAGATTGTTTGAAAGAGAACCATACAATAACAAGCCGCATCTTCTTAATCTTCAATATAATCTAAGTATTTACAGTGAATATGCTTTTGCTGAACTCAAATTTGCCTTATGCTGTAAACACAATGTAAACGCAACGCAGCAAACACAGCAATTTCTCAAAAATAAAATACAAGGCAACGCAACAACAAATTGCTGTGTTTGATGTGTTGCGTTTATTGTGTTTTGTAGCATTAGAATTAATTCAAGTCATTTTTAAGATATTCTTCCTTAAACTTCAGTGTCACTAGCATTTTATTGAAATCTGTGTAACTCTCCGTTTCTGAATGATTCTTTCTTTTTGAAATCTGACCACTGTTGTTGTATGGAAAGTATTCCTACACAAATGTATGTATGTTCCGATACACATCCATACATTTTAAAAACAAAAAGAAAACAATTTTTAAATATTTTCCAGTCTTCAAATAATTTCAAATCATTCACACACATTCAGAACAGTTTGAATAACCGAGTCTTGATTGATTATTTTCTTGACAGATACAACAAATTGTTAGTGATAAAAACCAACAACAACAATAACAATCAACAATAAAATATACAACAACAACAACTTAAGAATTCTTAACCACAAAATCTTAAAAAAAAAACACAAAACACAAGAAATATCACTGAAACGTTAAATCATGTTGGTCATGTCGAATGTTTTCTTCTTTTATCCTGTGATTATCATTATTAATGTTCAAAGCATGATACAAATTTACGAAATACACAACCACATACTCATAAATAAATATGTACATGGTAACATGAACACATTTACACAATCTGGTTTATAAGGAGAACGAGATTATTAAAAAATCTCTACTCCCCAAACAGTGTTAAGGAGAACCAAAAAACAATTCAGCAGATTTTGTGTCCTTAAAATGAAATGTAAATGAAAAAGGCAATAAAACAATAACAATAAAGACGGTTATGGTTTTGCGGTTACTGTTATTAAATGCCAAATAAAATAGTTTACGTCTGCAAGAAAACTATTCTCGCATAGCACGCGTTATGCTGCTTTTATTTGGTTAAAGTGTGATTAAAATCCACTAGAATTCCACTTGAATTCCAATTTTTGCATTTGAAGTTACGTATTATATGGATTTGACAGTGAAGCATCAGGCAAAGACCCTTCTCAAATCAAATGGATTTAAGGCAATCAAAACATTTGTTGGGAAATTACAACACGAAGACATTTGAATCATACGACAGACTATCCAGAAATAAGCTGAGGTTAGCCGATTGAGGTTAACCGGTTTTTTGTACAGGGTATTGTAGTTTCCAAGTGTTCCTCTTTAATCTTTAAAATCTTGGGTAATTTCTGTGATAATTAGAATGAATCATTAGAACCTTTTCTTGGAACTTATGACACATTACAGTAATCCCTCGATTTACGTCGCAGTTGGTTCCAAAAAAAGAAAGACGTATATCGAAACGATGTAAACCGAATTTCATATTGCCTATACTACAAAGTAGTATGTTTTTAGCAAGTAACTTAAAAAAGTTATATGAATTTGCAGTAATCCCTCGATTTACGTCGCAGTTGGTTCTAAAAAAAAAAGGCGAAGTAAATCAAATGACGACGCAAATTGAAGTTAGAGGGAACAAAAAATTTGACGACGTAAATCGAAACAATATTAATCGAGGCGACGTAAATCGAAGGATTACTGTAATGCACTCCAGAAAGAAGCACTTGATTACATAGCAGGTGCAGGGAAGCGAACTGTCATGTTAAGCACTGAACTGCATGCTGAGGAAGACATTATAGACTCGTATTTCGTCGCAGTATTACTTGCGGCAAGAATAATCACCCTTATTCTGGTTGTCGTCGTCGGCGTCGACGTGAGTTGTACTATGAAGTCGTCGTAGTCTAGCAGGTAGTGTGTTGGCTTATTAGACGTGAGGCTATGGTTCAAGCAGCAGGTCAGACAACTCCAACAAATTGAAATACGAAAAAGTAATTCTTCGGGGACATCCTCTCAGCAGATTTCTAGCAAAACCTCTGAGAGTAAATAAAAGATTGTCATGAAAAGTATTTCAAAAATCTGTCGTTCGGAGTCGACTTTAAACTGTTGATCCCGTCAGTCAACATAAATGGTGTGAGAAGGTAGGTTGTAATCCCGACTAAAGTGTTGAAATGACCAATTATGTATGCATGTAAATATTAAGGATATTTGATAGGAGTGAGTTTAATAAACCGAGATACTTGAATACATCTTTCGACACTTGAAAAATATGCTGGCTCCAGCTAACATGCACTAAAGCCGTTGCGAGATATGGAATTCAATGGCATTTAGGTAGACGCTTAGGTAGATGACATATGCCGAATGGTGGAAACTAGACAAACAAACTTAGCATGCTTGATGAGATTGACAGAAAAGAGAGTTTAACGATAAATCCCGCCACGACCAAAGTCAGTGTGACTTATACTGTGTTCAGATATGCACTTTTATTGAGTCAATAATATTCGGTTAATTGAGTACAATATTTTAAATGTTCAGGCATAATAATATACGCAATTCAGCTTACTCAATATTCATTTGACAGCTGGTAAACAACAATATTGTTTTTATTTTGGTCGCGAAACTTAGTGTTGTTTGTTAATTTATTAGTGTTTGTTTGTCGTCGTTGACATTTAAGTTGTCAAATATCAAAAGAAAGTGTTCGGTTAATTGTAATATGCTCACTAAACACACTTATGACAGTGATGCATTTTAAGTTTTACTCAATATTATAACAATTTGCGTATTTATTGCGCAATTATTAATTGAAACTTTATGGGAAATATTGAGCTCAATAATGGCGTTTATTGCAATTTACGCAATAAAGGCGCATATCTGAACAGCGTATTAGGCAAACAATTCAATTAAAAATGTAAATAAATTGCTCTTTTTGGGCAGGATAGTTATTAAAAACGGTTGCTCAGTAACGACTATACGCATGCAATGGCATTAACAGAGAATGCCATGGATACGCCTTCTTTGGAAGAGTATAGTGATTTTCACAGATGTCGGCAAAAGCCCAGTTAATAATATTAAATAATGACCGTTTTTAAATCACCCTTATTCTGGTTGTCGTCGTCGACGTCGTCTTGCGTCGACAGTTTAAAATTGGTATTCTGTTTGTCGTTATTGACAGTTATAGATGACTGTCGACACACATTTGTTATTCTGTGAGTCAATACGCCGTCGATATTGTGTTGTGTCGACTCTGATTTTATCGACATCATTTTTGGTAACGACGGCGACGACGACGACGACAACCAGAATAAGGGTGAATATTTTTTGTTACGTTTATATACTTATTAAGTAAATTAAAGTTAATTTTTTTTTGTTAAAAGTATAGAAAAAATTTGCTTGAACTTACCGCCTTTAACATGAACTTCACGACTTAAAACGGTGCCCACTAAATTTCGTAATTTACATCTGAAATTCAGAAAAAAAGAAGAAGAAAAATGTGAAAAAAAATTAAAATTACCATGAGAGAATACAATTTTTTAAAACGAAACTAAAATGATAAGGGAAAGGAAAGGAGAAACAGGAGGAAACAAGAGGAAACAGAAAAAACAAGTTCATTTTATTTCTTGTGATTATATTTTGTACAGGGAGGGGGAGGGGGATTAAGAAAACTGAATGAAAAGTGTGAAAATAGCTGAACTGTAAAGAAATAAACGATTGTTGTTGGTTTGTTTTTGTTGTTGTTAACTTTTTTCCATACCTATATACACTGGAATGAACTTCATGACGGAATTTTTCAGCCGTAAATGGATAAAACATTAGACTGCCATTCGATGTCTGTATAACCATGTCCTGTTGTGGTGGTATGGGAGTCCATTCGACCTTAAGGGATATAAAAATGAAAGAAAATGAAAGAAACGACATAAAAAAACCGAGTCTTTTAAAATGGAATTTTAAATATTAATGATGACTTAAAACGCAAAAAAAAAGTAAAAAAAAAAGAAAATAAAGACAACGACAAAGACGATACGCAAGAAATAAAAAATAATAGCGAAACATAATATTTGAAACTTTATTAAATGGCAAGCAGGCAAAACAACAAAAACAAAACTCATTAATTTTATTTAATTAAATGAAAGGCAAGAAACAAAAAAAACCAACACACACACACAAATTCAAATAAAGTTGGTCTATTAATTATAATTATTTGTTGAAATTTATGCTTAATTTAGGCCTTAAATGGCGATAAAAAACGAAACGTAAGAAAGAAAAAAATTTCAAGTTATTAACTTTCATCTTAATGATCATTAATTCAATTTATTAATATTATTATTGTCCTTTGAAATTAAATCACATCACAGGTGCTAATTAACAAAAAGAAAATTTAAAGCAACAGAAAGAAAAAAATGTTCAAATAAATGTGAATAACTTACCTCCGGTGGTGGACTACCGTGTCCTGAGCATTCAATAAGGCCACCCGAATTGTTTGAGAATTCGACACGATGTGCCGGTTCGTGAAGAAACACTGGTCCTTGTAGATCCAATCCATTAACGTCAATATACAATTGAGCTGCAAAGAAAACAATAAAAAAAAAAAAAAACAGTTGAATATTGCATCGTAAATTTATTTTGATTTTTAATATCATTAACAAGATAGACAAATGAAAAATGTATCGGGTGGAGCATCTATCGGTTCAAATTTGAACCAGCGGTTATTTTGAATCTGGCAATACTTATGTATGTCATTCTATTCTATCACAAAATTCAGTCTATTAAATCCCCTCAACATAATGTATCGATTTATGCTTGAGAGACTTTAGGATTTATTGGGCCAACGAGAAACTGCACAATGATGACGTTTTTGAAAAAAAAATATCAGGTTTTCGGATGAAGCACATTTTCATCTTGGTGGGTACATTAATAAGCAAAATTGCAGTATTTGGGACTCATAAAACCCACACGTGGTCTTACCGAAGCCAATGCACCCATTACGAGTGACTGTTTGATGCGGCTTGTCGAGCCAATTCATCATTGGCGCATATTTCTGTGAAATTGAAGACTGCACAACCATTACGTTTAGCGAAGACACCTATCGTGCCATGATAACCATTTTTTTTGTACTCGCTCTTCATGGTATTGATGTGAACGATGGTGCAACTTGCCACACATCTCATGCGACAATCGATTTATTGCGTCAAACTTTTGATGAACGTTTAATTAGCCGAAATGGTGATGTCAATAGGCCGCCAAGAAGCTCCTATTTGACACCGCTGGACTATTTTCTTTGGGACGTCGTTAAAGATATCTGTTATGCCGACAAACTTGAACCAATTAAACACTTTAGGGCCAACATTCGTGATGCCATTGCCACGATATGACCCCATACACTCGAAAAAGTGCACTAAAATTGGTCTGATCGAATGAGTTATTGTGAGGCCATATGAATGAAATAATATTCCATTTCTAACCGGAACAATTAAACTTCACAACAAAAGCAATTAATAGGAGTCTGAAGAGGTTATTATTCCTTTAGACACGGCATCAACAGATGCAACAGGGACGTCTATAATTTCTGTAGGTTATTTGAAGAAGCAGAAGAAACAGGGGGCAGTATTTTATGTCAAAGTCCTTGTCTCTTGGTAGTTGATTAATTAAGGAACTAGTGGATTTGGGAAACGGTAAGGTAAGGGAACGGTAAGGGGCATATCTTTAGCGAGGTTTTAATCATTGAAATATTCTCACTTTAGAGCGTAATGGTTAAGGAATATTTCTCTTCTGTCTTTACTTTATTTTCCTTTGTTTCTTTTATCACTTTTCTACTACCTTTCTTTTCTCACTCTCTCTTTCTCTCTTCGTCACTCTACCAGCAATAATGTTGCAATGTTTCCTGTTTGTTCACGTTCTTTTATCCTGAAGGGTCTTTGTCACAATTGACAAATGCATCTCTCAGTGTAGGCGTACTATTGCTAATAAATGCTAATCCAACTATTCTTTAAAAGCCTGCTTTTGGATTAATTGCATCAGTCCATCCTTGTGAGACAGTTTTCTAGAACTTTGACTTTTTCTTTAACGATGTTTAACACGATCTTTTATACAAAAATAATCTAAAGACGTCAAATCGCAAGAGTTTGGTGGTCAATTGAAGTTGCCAAAACGTTCAAACACTGTTCTCGAGAAGTGCCACGAATGCATTATTGTATCCAACCAAGTCTATATGCAAAAGGAATGGCATGAAGATGAAACCATTCACCTCTGGTATCCAATATCCTAAGTTTGGCTTTTCATTGTCGTGTAGAGGTTCTAGAATAATGCGGACCTTGTTGTATTGCCTGCAAACTGTAATGCGTTCTCTAATCGTGTTAGCCTTATGACCAGAACGCTGTTCGGTGAAAGTAACTCAAAGTCCTTATCTTGTTCTTGATAAGCTACTGTGTTCTGTTTTTCTCATCATAGAATCTACATGTTGAGCTTGAATCAAATTGGCTATCTTTAAGTTTGCAGTGCTCTGCCGAATAGAAACCGTTGTACCGTCAAACTACATCTGCATACCATGATGCCTGACTCCCATCTCTACCTATTGTAATTTCATTTTCTACTCCCTGAAATTTGTCTTCGGAAAAATGCTTTAGCAATGAAGGAACCAAGGAAGTAAATGATTTTTCTCAATTACACGAACTCTAATTAAGAATTTAAATAAAGAGAGGACAACACACATTTTCTTCTAGAATACCATGCTAAACTTTGAAAAATTTTTTGGTCGACAATCATTAAAATGGAAAATAAATAAAAAAAAAAAAATAATTTTCCTTACCCGTTTGTTTTTTTTCAATTCGCAATCAATCAGAATGCATTTCATTGAAACGTAAACTCTTTTTCATGTCCAGTTTCAGTTTTTAAAGTGTTTTTCACTGTTTTTGTTTCATTAGAAAAGTTTTTCAAAATTTTTTAATTGAATTACAAATTAACAACGAGAATAGGAATCTAAAATACAAAAGCATTAAAACAAATGCTAAACGGAAACGGAAATGAAAAATATTGTACAGGAAAAAGTTGTACAAAAACAAAAAAAAAATATGAAAGTTCTTTTCACATACACATACAGTCTCATTTGCCACATGCAAGTGACGAGTGACTTTTGAAAACTTGTAGACAGTTTTGACGGATTGTACATTACAAGAGAGAGAGCACGAGTTAATTACAAAATGAAAAGTTTAAAATGGAAATGAAATAAAAACAGAAAATATAAAAACAATTATATGTAGGTCACATTGAAAAATAGAATAACTTAGCAATGGCTATCACACATACATACATACATACATAACGTAATTGGTCATTACAACACTTCAGTCAGGATTACAACCTAGCTTCTCACACCACTTATGTTGTGTGCGTTCATTTTATACATAAGTGGCGGGTCCCTGTAGTTTAAAGTCTACTACGAACGACAGATTACACTATGCGACAAAATAAAAAAAAAATAAATACACCCGACTAGTGATATAGTGTAGGTTGTGAGCTTTGTGAGTAGATCTCAAAAATATATTTTTTTTTATTTCTCGAACCCTTCAAACTTTTTTTATTTGACAAAAACTGTTTTTTTAGACTTTAAGCACAAATTTCTGGATTACTCAAACATTTCTGACCTGATTTCCAAAACTTAAATCTTGTTGGAAAGGGGAGAGGTGGACCTTTAAAACGGTATACATACATCTATTATTCGACTTGATATGCTATAAGATTTGTGGAGGTAAACTTGGAAAATGCGAATTTTTTTCATATTTTTTCAAGTTTGCCCGTTCAGAGTAGGAAATTTTACTTAAAAAAAATCAAATAAGTGATAATATTCTGAAAGTGCATTATCTTGGGAAGAGATTGGCATTTCGTTTGGTCAAATCGGACAAAAATTACCGTAGTTATTATATAGTATAACAGTCGTGTTATATTTTTTATATATGTCATCTCATCAAATCAACTTTTAGTTCAAAAATTTTCAGAATTTTTGATGGATCTTGATTGTTTATCACAAAATGTGTCAAATTCACGTATAAGCGACCACCAGAAGTTGGCCAATGTTTGCGCAAAGAGAAATAATAATATTTGCAAAAAACACAACTATTAGCCGACTTCTGGTTGTCAAGATCCATCGAAAATTGTGAAAATTTTGGAGCTAAAGGTTCATTTGATGACATGACATATATAAAAAATATAACACGACTGTTATACTATTTAAATTATAACTACGGTAATTTTTATACAATTTTATTAAATGATGACTCAATCTCTTCACAAGAGAACAGACTTTAAGAATATTATCATATATTCTATATTTTATTATTAAAGTTTGCTACTATGAATGGACAAACTTGAAAAAATATGAAAAAAATTCGAATTTTCCAAGTTTACCTCATCAAATCTCATAGCATATTAAGTCGAATAATAGATGTATGTATACCGTTTTAAAGGTCCACTTCTCCCCTTTCCAACAAGATTTAAATTTTGGAAATCGTTTCAGAAATGTTTGAGTATTCCAGAAATTTGTGCGTAAAGTAAAAAAAAAACAGTTTTTGTCAAATAAAACAAATTTGGAGGGTTCGAGAAAACTAAAAAAGGTATTTTTGAGTTCTACTCAACTAATTGAATAACGTGGACTATGTAGTTACTCGGGTGTATTTTCCATAAATGTGCTGCGTTTTGTTGGATATGACTGACCTGGCGTTTGAACCGTGGCCTCACGTCCAATACGCCAACACACTACTTACTAGACTACGGCGACTTCTGGAAGAACGGAACTTAACCCATAAAAAAAAGTGTAGCAACTATACTTGACGATTGCAACATTTTCCAGGCAATCGTATTGGTCTTACGGGCTGCTGTTATGGTTACTAGCAGGGGCAACATCCTCATGAAGGATATTAGCAGACATTCGGTAAAGGCTGTATATTTTCACATGACGATCTTGAGTGGTTTGAGATTGCCACATGGCTAAGCAGTACAATCATAGCTGCCAGATCGGACGATTTATTGTCATTTTGACGATTTTGTGCTCCAAAAATATCATATTGACGATGTGACGATTTATGCCCTTGTTTTGACGATTTTTGAAATTAAAAATTTACATGATATTCCTTACTTTAGTACATTAAAAGCCACTTTAAGCTTTGTATTTACCTTGAAGTTGATTTTTCTGTATCTTATATCTTTTTCATCCCTCAAAAAATTACAGCTTCTGCACGATGGGAGTTCCACATACGAATAGTCCGACTAGAGAAAGAATTTTGTCTGTAATGCAGTGTACGATCCACTATCCAATCGATCACATAAGTATTTCCTCGCCGAGAAAGGCGAGTGTTACGTAGGAATACATGATTCTCGGGTACAAGTCCCTTATTTTGCTCGAGAAAAATCCGTTATAATATTGATAGAACAGTGAAACACAAACCACATAGCAACGATGCTCCAATGAATCAATGGCATTCGATAGCCCACCGTCATTAACGGGCAACTTTGCCCTCTCTTGTACGCGGTCGAGAAGTCTCAAAGTAGATACTTGAGGCACCGGCCTATACATGAGAGTTGTATTGTATATTTGACGATTTGATGCTTTAATTATCTGCCAGCTATGAGTAGAATATTTACATATTTATTAGGCACAATATTACCAGACATGATACAAAGCCCAAACTTATTGGTCAAATTTTCTACATTAGGAGTCCCTTTAAGATCCTGAAGGCTTATGTTTGACAATATGGCAGTAGACTCAACTACACTGCTAAGATAGCATGACAAATCTGTCCCAGACTAGATAATGGACGCATGAAAGGTGCATGCAAATTCCAAAGAAGCATATTCTGCGTCATAATTAGAATCGCTGCTGTATATTGGATATTGAGAGCTCATGAGGGAAGAAGCCTTTGGTTAGAGATAAAGAAGTGGACGAAACGGCTATTTATCTACTGAAGTTATGTCGCAGGAGATAGAAGCAAAAATTTTAAAACTTATAATTCGATCTCCCAAAAAGAACTCGATGTAGTTGGAAAAGTTTTACCAAATGCAATACGTTTTCAGTGCAGCCTATTATGCTATACTCTATCAGAAGCCTTGGATGTATCTGATGCTACATAAAAAGACTTTCGAATTATATAAGAAGCATAATTTTGTTATAGGGCCTCACTTATAGACCAATCGTAATAACGATTGATAAGTAATTGCATTGACTCTAAAGATGACAGTTTAACTTTAATTTCCACAATGAAAAGAGGGAATCAATTTTAAATTGAAGAGGTATTTACAGGATTACTCTTTTCTCATTACAAGTAATAGAGTTACGTTAGCAGCATGTCGTGTAATTAGTGTACTAAACCATTATTCTCTTATAAATTTGAATTTTAATTTTCTATTAAAATATTATGATGGACTTTAAAAACTTATGTTATTTGAACGCTTTCAAATGTTTAATTAAATTTATATTGGATTTTACTCTTCTTCTTATTTTTTTATTAAAAGAAAAAAGAACACAATTTTCCACAGAATAATATCACAGTAAACCTGTGTATAAATGTGTATGTGTATGTCGGTTTTGGCTTTAATTATTTTTTTCCGTTCTGTTCTTTTTAACCTTCTTTTCTTTAATTTTTTGTTCTTTTTTTTCGTTTTTTTGGTAATAAATGTGTTGCCTTGAAACTTCAAATGGTTAAAAAACCACAAAACCAACCACTAAATTCATATTTAAACTGAAAATTAGAAAAAATGAGTGAAGAAAAAAAGAAATTTTCAAATGAAAACCCTGACCATTAGTTGTTAAAAACCCAGGCAAACATACACATACTTATTCCATAAACAGTCAACCCCCCTATAACGCGGTACTCTCAGAACGCGGTCCCCATATAACGCGGAGATGAAATTGCGACAGTCCTATAACGCGGTACTCTTACAGTGCGGTTTCCGTTCAACAACATCTCATAAGTTCCTTCCGCACAGTATATGAATGTCTCTAGTATCTAGGTATTGTAAGAGGGTTTAATATCAGTTTTATTTTCGAAGCAAAAGCACAGCCGAGATACTATATAAACAACATGTTTATATAAACATGCCAGCTTATCTCATAGCCGTCTACGATATCGGTTTCAGTCATCTCAGAGCTCTTTCACAGTGCATACGTTTTGTTGGTTGGTGACCAAGTCTTTCTGAAAATTTTTCTGCAACTCATATCTGATAGTGAGAATGAATGTTGAAAAATTACATAATTTTACAAAAGTCTTTCGTATTTTTGTTGGAAAACAGTCTTCTAGTTTAGTTTTTGTTTCATTTTTCTATCAATCCTTTTACAAACTCTTTAATTCAATAAAAATAATTTATAATTTATCTTGTCTTGGTCTCTATATAACGCGGTACAAATGATGTGATTTGTACTAATTCCGCGGTTTCCATACAACGCGGTAGACGGTTTCCATAGAACGCGCTACGAATTAGCCTGGTGTGTCCGGTTAAATTCGAGTTTCTTATAGCGCGGTTTCCATACAACGCGGTAATCAGTCACCGCGTTATAGGAGGGTTGACTGTACATACATACATTATAACTGAAGAAGAAGAAGAAGACACTAAACTATGGTTGGTTATTAAAATTTATTTCAATATGAGATTCAAATTAAACACAAAAAAAAACAAAATATGAATGATTTTGGTTAATTAAAACATTTAAGATCGCATGTGCTTTAATTCTAAAAGAATATTTCATGGGTCAAAGCAATTGAATATCGTATATGAAGTCATATGGGCAGTAAACTGTGTTAGTTTTCACTCAAAGTTTCTTTCTACAAACTATTCCAGTAGATTTTAATACCCCCGCTATAGAACTGTAAAAGGCAAAAATCAAACAACGAAATAAATGACAGTCAGACGATGTGAGACATACATACATACGTAATTGGTCATTACAACCCTTCAGTCAGGATTACAACCTAGTTTCCCACACCACTTATCTTTTGTGTGTTAATTTTATACATGAGTGGCGGGACCCAACCAGTTTAAAGTCGACTCCGAACGAGAGATTTTTAAGCTTTTTATGGCAATTTTATTTACTGTCAGTGTTTTTGCCAGAAGACTTCTGAGAGAAAGTTGCAGAAGAAATATTTTTTCGTATTCCGTTTAGATGTCTGACCTGTCGCTTGGACAGTGGCCTTACGTCTAATAAACCAACACACTACCTACTAGACTATGACTCTAACAGAAGTTTTAATGGGACACTGCGATACTGGCAGTTTCGCTAACAACTTCAGTCTGCCCCACCAGAATCAGTGCCATGCACTTCAAAACAGACATCATCAGAGTTTACGTGACAGAAAATTTCAAGATCTGAGCATGATGGCGAACTTTCCAAAAAAGGCCCCCAGAAATAATTTAAAATGGGCCTCACTTAAGATGACAACATTTTATAAATTCTTCACTTCACTTTTTAATTTTCTTCGTTCAGTTTTCGTTGTATTTGCAATTAATCAAATCAAATTATAACACAAGTTTTTATTATTCATTCCATCGTTTATTCAATTCGTTTTTCTTTTCCATTTTTTTTTCGCTTTAATTTCTTCCATCCAACATTGTTCATCAAAAAGTTCATTAAAATAATTATGAAGTAAAAGAAAAATGCAGAAAAAATTATAACCCGCAGCGCTACGACCATGACAAAAACTTTTTGAATTTTTAAAAAATTCCTCCTTAATGGCGTACAAAAGCGGCTTAAAATGCAAGAAATTGCTTCTCTGGCTTCGTGCCTCTTTTAAAAGGAAAACAATGAAACGAAAGGAAATAAAACGGAATGAAACTTTTTTTCTTGTTTTTTTGTTTCTCGTATTGTTCTTCCTTTTTTTTTTTTGCGAATTATTTAGAAGAAGAAAAGAAAAAAAAAAAAAAACAAACGAATAGTTTTCCATTTATGCTGATGCCTTAAATAATGAACGTAGAACAGCAAAAATGATTGGGAATTGCAGCAAAACCGGATGTTAATTTCATTGTTGCTGCATTTAAATGCGGCTGCTGTAGTTTTATATTAAAAGTTTAAACTCTCATACTTTTGTTCGCGCGTATATTTTAAACGTGTTGCAACTACAGATAGTTTTGGTAAGATTGGGGAATTATCACTGATAACCACCCAGCCATCCATCTGTAGAATTTTAAATCTCTTTTCATTCCTTCTAACACCCATCCCTGACATTGGCTGCAGCAGAGAGTATGATACAAATTATTTTTATAGTTTAGATTTGTACAAATTGCTTAAAACCGGACGGATATTCCGTACAACATACACTTGAGTGGTGTGAGAAGCTAGGTTGTAATTCTGACTAAAGAATTGTAATGCCGAATTATGTATGTGCGAACCGTTCTATAGTTGAACTCATGTAGTTTCCTGTTATTCATACAGTCCATTGCTGGAGACAGCAGTTTTGAATTTTGGCCACCAGGTATGTCGCATCACCCATGATTCATTGAATTTCATGCTGCTGTTTCCAATTTAAAAAAGTATTCTTGGAGGTTCGCATATATTCCCTCTATCGTTTTCTCCTCAGGTATCTCCGATCAGTAGCGTGCCAGTTCATCCGCCTTTTCATTCCCCTATATGCCACATTGGCCTGGAACATAGTAGAAGCGTATGTTGCGTCGACGTATATGGTGTAGAGAGTCTATGTAACTCCTGACCACTTCCTCATGTCTAATAAGCCAACACACTACCTACTAGACTATGGCGACTTTAACTAGACTTTCAAACTAGCCTAATGAGCGGGCTGATGTTGCCGTAGTCTAGTAGGTAGTGTCTTGGATTATTGGACAAGAGCCCGTGGTTCAACCCCTGCCTCAGATATATCGAACCACTCTGAGAGTGAAATAAAATTATCATGAATAGTTTTCTATAACTGTCGTTCGGACTCGACATTAACGCATACAACATAGGTGGTGGGAGAAGCTATGTTTTAAGCCTTACTAAAGTGTTGTAATGACCAATTAAGTAAGTAAATACCAATGTATTCTGTTCTATGCCTTTTTAATCCTAGTAGTAGAGTTCCTTCTTTACAGTCCTACCTATTTTCTTGCAAGAAACCTGTAACCAATTCTTACAATAAACTAAATCCATTAGAAATTTCGTAAATAGATTTTTCATTAATGAATCACACAGTCATCGTTCGTAGTCCCGACTTTAAATTGTAGGTTCTGGCACTGTATAAAATTAACACACCCACATAACAGGAGTGCTATGAGAAGCTAGGTTGTAATCCTAACTTAAGTTATGTAACAAGCAATTAAGTAAATATGTAAATAAATGTAAGTGAAATCGCCGTAGTCTAGTAGGTAGTGTCTTGGCTTATTAGACGTAAAGCCACGATTCAAACCCCAGATCAAACCATCATCTCCAACTAAACGAAATATGAAAAAATATTTCTTCGGCGACTTCCTATCAGCAGATTTCTGGCAAAAAAAAAAAACTTGTCGTTCGGAATCGACTTTATACTGTAGTTGTGTTAGTGTTGAAAGCTAGATCGTAATCCCATCTGAAGGGTTGTAATGAGCAATTATGTATGCAATGAGCGGGTTAATTAGAGATTCTTGCAGAATTTGAAGGTGCATGTGGCATGCGAACGACTAAGACCTTTGATCGATTGGTTATGTGAAAACGAAATTTTAATTTTTAAAATTTTGTTTTAAATTTTTCTTTTTTTTTAATAAAGAAACTGGTGTTAGTCACCTAAGTGCATTATTAGTGGAGTTTAAGACTAAAACAAGAAAATATTTGAGACTTTGGAAACACAATTCCTGTTATTGATTATGACACCGTGACACTGTCTCTATTTTAAGTAAGTTTTTATACGTCAATATATTCTATGCATATAATGGAATATAATTTAATAAACATTTTGCACAGAACCACAATAACTTAATTTTAATATTAAGAACCCCACACAAATGTCACTAAATAAACCAGAAATTAAATTTTGTTATTCGGTTTTTAGTCGTAAAAATATTAAAAGTGGGAAGAAAAAATACTTGAAATTATAATCAAATAGTCTGTCATTAATTTTATAAAATAAAAAACCAGCAAAAAAAGGAGACAAAAGCCAGAAATACTAAAAAAAACACACTAAAAATATTATGTATGTATGTATTAAAGAATACACGAAAAATAGGTTGTGTCAAGTTAAAATAAACAGTTATCATTTGTACATCATCCTCATCGTCATTCTCATCTGCCATCAGCCACCAGCCATCAGCATCAACACTGTCACCATCATCATCATCAACACCGTCAACAATGTTGCCGTACTGACGACGACAGCTGATCATTAAAAAATTTGATGTTGTTTTGCAGGACTGAATGTTTATTTGTTTGTTTTCTTTCTGCGACAGGATAATAAAAAGGGTGTGTCTTTAGAAACTCATAAAAAAAAACAATTAGGAAACCAAAGGAAAACAAGAGTGAAAAAAAAAGAATTGAAAATCTAAAATATGAATCAGTTCCTCTATTCATAATGACGACTATCGCTTAAATACAAACAAAACAAAAAACGCTTGAAATTCACATCCAAATGGAACGTATAGAAACTATAAAAAGTAAAGCGCCGAGTATTGCGACATGAAATATAATGTGCTGCCCATCTAAAAATGGTGTTGATTTGTAGAAGAAAAAAATTCTGTTTTTCTTCTTTTCTTTCTTCATATATTTTCCATCAAATCGCTGACAGTCTGCCAGCGTATTCAAATGACTTGTAAAGCGCTGTAAAGCACTTCCTTTTTTTTATGCACAATGCAAATGATGGGCCTTTTTAAAATCAAGTGTTTTGTGTAGAGAAGAATAGTTTCAGAAATACTTTAGAAAAGCACACGAATGCAGGTTTTTTTAAAACTATTTATGGACTCATTGAGAATAATAGGCAAGATATGTTTAAGTCAACATTTTGAAAAACTTTTATAATTTAAAATTTTTGAACACGTAATGCTCTCCCTGCAAAAACGATAAATGTAACTCATTGTTGTTGACACTAGAGATCAGAATTAATTCTTTAACCAAGTTATAGACTTCGCCGTAGTCTAGTAGGTAGTGTGTTGGCTTATTAGACTGAAGGCCCGAGTTCCAATCACAGGTCAGACATCAAAACGTAAATATGAAAATATTTCTTCGGCGACTTCCTCTCAGCAGATTTCTTGCAAAAACTCTGAGAGTAAATAAACCTTCCATGAAAAAATATGGCGTTCGGAATCAACATTAAACTGTAGGTCCCGCCACTCATGTATAAAATTAACGCACACAACATAAGTGGTGTGAGAAGCTAGGTCGTAATCCTGACTGAAGGGTTGTAATGACCAATTATGTATATGTATAGAAGGTTATCAATAACTATTTCTCTATTAATTTTACATCAATTACCTACCGCCTTGTCTTTCTTGGTGTCAGTTTTAAATTTCTCACCATTCCCCAAGTTTTACGATACTTCGATCAGGTTCTTTTACAGGTTCTTTTGCGCCCATTACTTGAGTAAATGATGTACATACTTCTTATCGCCCGTAATAATTTGCTCATAATAGTCACAGAAGGCAGTGTGCTGGCTTATTAGACGTGAGACCACGGTTCAAACACCAGGTCAAACATCAACAAACGGAATATGAAGAAAATATTTCTTTGTCCATTTTCTCTCAACAGATTTCTGGCAAAACTCTCTGAGAAAATAAAATTACCATGAAAAGTTTGAGTACTCTCAGCAGGTGTCACTTCAGGTTACAAGTCAAGTTCTCATAGAAATGTTCTCTCTTTTAACAAACAATCGCTAAAAATTATTTTTTATGGCGCCCCACTAATGAAAATACCAAAAAAAAACATGTTTAGCCACTTATGTTTAAAATTAACACACACAACATAAGTGGTGTGAGAAACTGCGGGCTCCTAGGGGACGGTTGCCTGTAGACTGTCTAATGGTGAAGGTATAGCACTGGCCATTTTATAGTCACCTAGCAGCAACTCGTTTCCTTGCCGTTCGCATCTTCCCCCTTTCCACCTTTCCTAAAAAAAAAAAACCTGCACAATGCACTGCATGAGTAGGGGCCATCCCCTGAGTGCTGGTTTCATAAAAAAAAAAAAAAAATGATTATAATCGCCTGATTAAAGAACTGAACTAAAGGGTGGATGCAAATGAAGCTCACATTTAAGTTCCAAAAGATTCCGCCAAGTCACAATGTAGCCTGGTGTTGACTTGAAGGTGTGGTCCTGAAAGAACACATGTCTTCCTATTAACACAGCTGACGCTCATATGGTGTTGCTATCGTCAAATGATGAAATTGTTGACAGCATCAGTTGGTTGGCTGGCATATTTAGCAAGGAACCACAACTGTTTGTACACAACGTTGTCGTAATTGCCTGTCACCATTAGTTTTAAGAAATATCAATTTTGTCACAGTGCTCCAATAAAAATTAGGCGACTAAGCGCTTTCTACGTTCCATTGCTTTAGATTGTGGTTATAACAATAATAATCCAACCCACCGAATAGTTGTACTCGGTGAAGTTGGAATTCTATCATTATTTTCGACCATATTACCTAATTTACAGCTTATTGCATAACATACGTACATAATTGGTCATTGCAACCCTTCAGTCAGGGTTATTACCTAGCTTATGTTGTGCACGGTAACTTTATACATGAGTGTAGGAACCTACAGTTTAAAGTCGACCCTGAACGTCGGATTTTGAGAAACTTTTCATGGCAATATATTTTCATATTTCATTTTGTTGGAGATGTCTGACCTGGGGCTTGAAACGTGAGCTCACGTCTAATAAGCTAACACACTACTTATTAAGGTACGGTCACATCTAAAAAATATTTGCCACAAAACGTAAAATATTTGTTTGCCATAATGTGACCACAAAACAATTTTGCGTGGCAAACAGAAAAATCCGCCATTTTGGGCAAATAAAATTATTTGACGGCAAACAAAAATGTTTGTAATGTGACCACCCTGTGGCAAATATTTTCATGATTTTTTGGCAAATATTTATTTGCTTTTACGTATTTTTCGTAAGGGCAAACAGTGGCAAATAACATCTGTTTAAGGCTGTGTTGCCTACTAGCATAACTAAAACATCACTAAATTCGCAAAAAATGTATGAAATCAAATTTGAAGAAAATAAATAATTTATTTTATGGAAACCTTTTTATTCGTTGTAGATGTATTCATTATATACGTATAAATGTTTGGATGACTGCATATACAGAGATACATTCAGAGTCTGAAATTTAAATACATATGAATGCATATATCAATTGCTATACCTTTCTAGATCAAAGCTATACAGGGGTTGTAATGATTTTTTCAGTAAAATGGTTATTTTTTTAAATCTCATTAAAGAAAAAGATCTCTGAAACGACCTAACTCTTCAGTACAAAAAAATTAAAGAGTTCTTGTTTTTGTTATATACATTTTTTTATTTTTATTGCAATGATTTTGATTTTTTCTCCAAATTATCACAATTTTGTTCCTGAAAATAAGCAGGTTAAAATATTCAAACTACAATGTTATGAATGGAACTCTTGAAGTGGACTGTACGAGTCATTGTAATGGAGAATCAATCAATCAATCATTATTGAGGATAAATTTTCAACCAAAGGGACATAAAAACCTTTCTCAAAAATATCTATAAATAATTTTAAAATTAGACCTAAAAGAAATCCTTCAATTTATATATATTCGATTTCCAATTTTTAGATTTAACATCTATTTTAAGTTATGCACATCATTTCAGCGATTTTCAAATATGGTGATTGGCTACACTGGAAAAATGTAAACATTTGTTTATGTTAATTTTATAGTGATTAAAAACAAAATTTTTCTGTTTTTTTCTTTTTTATGCGCTGAACTCATTTTAAAAGCCATAGTCGTCTTTATTTTTTTCCCCTTCGCAAAATATCACAGAAGCTCCACAACACAAAACGAAAAATTATTCACCTTCTATTACGTGTGAAAATGTGTATACGTATTTTTGTTTGCCAACAATCTAGTCAAACATTTGTTTTCTGGCAAATATTTTTTAAGTGTGACCACGTTGGCAAACATGTTTGCCAAACTTTTGTTTGCCGCTATTTGAAGAAACAAAAATGGGAAAATAAATGTGCGCAGTGTGACCACAAAACAAAATATTCGTTGTTTCAGTCATATTTCTGGCAAACCAGGGAAAACAAAATTGTGGCAAACATTTGCCATATCTGACCGCACCTTTAGACTACGACGATTATCACACAAAATAACAGGTTTTTTAATACTAATCGACTACAGTAATCTAGTGTCTAGCTTCCACTGGGATACGATTTTAATTCCTTTAGACTGGTTTAGAGCGAAGTGAAGCCTCTTCCTCTTTTGAAATCGAAAAAACATGATAACAAATATTCACCTTTTGTGGGAAATTTTTAAGTTTATGATTATGCTCGATTATTCATTGCAGTTTGCCATCTCTAAATAGGATCAGTGCTCCGAATCTTATAAAATGTTTTTAACTTTTTTGTTCAGTTCAAATACATACAAACAGGAATAGGAATATTGTACGTTTCCATAAGATTCACACAAGATAACCAAAATGGAACAGTTATAAATTTTTCATGGTAATGGTGTAAAAATATTAAAACTTTTCAATGCTTATTGCTTATTATCTATGCACTGCTAATAGAATACTGACTTTATCTTATCTACAGTGTGTTGATTCAAATAATGCGAATGCGAATACAAATGCCAATGAGAAAAAAAAAAAGAAAATCAATTTCAGTCTATTGAACTCAACACCATTGGCGATAATAATAAAGAAAAAATTTGATAATAATTTTAATTTAATCTGATTAAATTATTATTGTTATGAACCCCCAAGAAACAAACGAGCACACACGCACACAACTGCAAACAAGTGAAGAGCAGAAAAGAAAAACTGCTTTCTAGGCAATAAAATTGGGAAATAAATAAATAAATCAGAATAAAATTATCGTGTTCGACTTTCACTACAATTGTTCTCAAATAAAACACAATAATTTTTATGGTATTTAGCAGCAGCAGCAGCCAGCCAGCCAGCAACTCAGTTGACAAATAAACTGTGATAACAACCCAAGAAATTTGGAATTCCAATTCTAAAGTGTCAACTCCATGGGGATGAACAGAACGAACATTTTGATCATGTGCTCAATATCAAGCAAACAGTCTATGTATGTTACTTATTTATTTACTATGTTCACCAAATAAATTTTGTTTTTTGCAAATATTTTGTTTGGTTTTTATTTTTATTTTTGTTTTGTTTGCTACTTTTTGCCGTATAGAAAATTGCTATAAGAAATGATTGTGTTAAAATAAGACAAACAAGCAAATTCTTATTTTTTTGCTTTCATTTCATTCGAAGATAGATAATGTCGTCGTGTAGTATGTGTTAATAAAAAATCAAATAAGAAAAGAAAACAAAAACACACCAAAAAAAAAAAAAAAAAAATGCAAATGGAAATAAGAAACATTTTTCCTTGCTATTTATGCAAATTGAGAGAAAACAACAACAACAGCAACATCAACTACGACAAACCGAAATAATAATAATGATAACAAAAAAATCTCTGGAAAATCTACAAATAAATATGGGGGACCCTTGTGAATAAAAAAAAAACCAAAAAAAAAATTTTGTTGAAGACAGCAAAATGTTGTTTGTTATTGCCCATAAAACTGCATAAAATTAAAGTAGCACAGTGTAATAACAAAAAATCCTGGTCATGCTTTAAATAAGCTTTAAACGAAGAATAGCTAAATAAACTTGAAACAATTTAAAGTTCGTAGACGTATGAGTAATATTTTGTTTCTTTAAATTGAATATTGCTTATAAGCATAGTATTCCCAAAAAAATTAAATTGAAGTTCGTAGTAATTTATACTAAAAAAAACTTTAAAAGTATCTATTGCCTATTTAAGGGAAATTCTATTATATCGCTCACAATAAGTAAAGTTTTAAACGAAAATTTCAATTTAAAATTTCATGTAGAAAATAAATTTTTCTTTTCATGTTAGTTAAGCGTTTAGTTCCTATGAGGCTAACTTGAGTTTAGTGTATGGGCTGGCGAAGCAAACTGTATCAGATAGACTAGTAAAATAAATTCACATTTTTCTTACAGATACAGAAAATATTGTTACGAAAATAAAAAAATTAAGATACTGGTATTTTGCTTTTACATCGTTTAACATTAAAATTTTAAACAAAAGCTACAAAAACAAAACAATGAACAATGAGAAATTATCGCACTGCTTAATGTAACAACAAACACCAGCATAAAATAAATGGTAAACAAGTAAACAAAAATATACCAACAAACACCAGCATAAAAAATGGTAAACAAGTAAACAAAAATACAAAAAATACTACAAGAATAAATGTAAACAAAATACACAAATAACAATAATGAAACAACGATGTTTACATTTATAGAGATCTCGAGAACGCAAAGCCACGAACATTCGCTTTCAAGAACATTCATTAGACTGTTTACTTTGCCATATAAAAGGCAAGGCAAAGCAGGCAACTAAGTGAAGTTCAGTCAGTCTTTTGTGTAGACGCTGTGTGTTTGAAGAGAGTAATCGTGATTTGAAGATCTCCGTTACAAAGATCTGTCGAATAATTGTCTAGTAGTTATTATTGTTTATGCAAAGGGTATAAACAGAGGTATAACAAAGAAAAGCAATTGTTGTTGTTTACATAAAGTTGTGAACAGTAACACACAGAATTGTGCGAATAATAAAGAATTTCAATTAAAACTAAACACAAATTTATTGCTTATTTTATTTGCAATCTACGAGCTCATATTTTAAACGTTTTGAAAAGTATGATGAGGTCATTTTTGCCAAAACAGTGGAAAAAGACAGCCTTTATTTCAAACTCCAGTCACAGGCATTTTACAAGCTTCGGTTAAAACAAAAAACTGTATTCATGTTGTTGTTTCTATACCTATGATTTAAATAGAAGTCATTATTTTAAATTTTAAATTAACTTCCATTTTTTTAAACTGAACTCAACTTAATTAAAATTATTATTTTTAGTTGAAGTTCCAAAGAATTATTTTAATTTTTAATAACCGTTATTTTTTATTTTTTTTTTGTACTTTAATTAAAATTATCATTAAAAATTAATTCAAAATAACTACGTACAGTATTGGCCAAAACTAAAGCACTCCCTCAGTACATTTTTTTTAAATGATAATTTTTTTAAGAAAACAAAGCTATTAAAATTTTAATTTTTTTATATATTTATATCCTTATTATTGAAAAACACAAACTTAAGGAATTCAGAATTTAAAAAAAAAAGTTAGAATTCAAAAAACATTTTAAGTCACAAATATAAGCGGACAAAACTAAAGCACCCCCCAATTAAGGTGCACAAAAAACTATTGAAATCAATATTTCGTTGCGAATCCTTTATTCTGAATGACACACGCACATCTTTTAGGCATAGGGGACATTAAATCATTAATTATTTCAGGAGATATTGCTTCCCAGGCTATTTTTGCGGCTTCAAATAAATCTTTTTTGGTTTTGCAATTTTGTGGGTTGATTTTTAAGTTAATGATTGGATTGGAGAGCTGGCTTATCAAGGCATCAATTGAGTGCAAAATATTCAATCAACAGATCAATTATTTCTAGGCTAATTTAAAAGTTTTTACAGACTGGTCGCACATCTCCTACTCATTATGGAGGAAGGTCACGTGAGACCTTGCGACATGAAGACTCCTTAATTAAAAGGACAATCCAAAATTCTAGTCACGTACGAAAGCGCTTAGATTTAAAAATAACCGAAAGAACGATTCCCAGAAGGGCGGTAGAGGCCGGATTATTCAGTCGACGACCAGCAAAAAACCTTTGATATCGCCAAACTTGAATTCGCCAAGACCCATCTCAACTGGAGTGTCCAAAAATGGATGAATGTGCAGTTTTCTGACGAATCTAAGTTTAAATTAAAGGATACAGATGGCATAAGACATCCAGAGGCAGGCCAAACGCACAACGGTTCAATCCTAAATGTACTGAGGGGGTGCTTTAGTTTTGGCCAATACTGTATATAAACAATGTACATCTATTAATTAAAAACAAAAAAATAAACAAAACAAAATAAAATACAATAACTCGTATATTGTTTTAATAGAATTGATTTAAAAACATTTCTATTTTTGTTTAAAAACATATTTGTTAAAAATTATTATTTTTGTTACTAAAGCAAAAATATGCATACGAAAATAGAATTAATTTCCCAAAACTAATGGGTTTTCTTATAATTTAAATGACTGAAATGGGTAGGAATTATTGCAGGTAAAAATCGGGTTTTTAAAAAAAATTTGGTCAGAGGTTTTATTTGTTTAAAATCTGAAAATCCTCCTACTCTTTATCACAAAAATGTCCTACGCATTCGTAAATATTTGCTTGCGAATTCATTTTTTGTTATTCTTATAATTATTGTTTGCATAACCTTTTCATTCACCACGATAATCTTAACGTAGGCGTATGAGTGTTGAAAATTGTGATTTTAAATATTAATTACACGTCAAGGGGGGGCCGATATAAAAATAATGTTTTTTATTTTTATTTTATTTGTAAAAAACCAAAATATTCTTTATAAAATTTAACGTAATTTTCAGATTTCTGATAATTTACTGCAGGAACAATATAACAGCTTCGAAATAAAGCAAAATAAATTCAAAATATCGAGGGGGGGGGGGGCCATCTATCGGTTTAAATTTGAACCATTATCGGTTATTTCGAATTACATTATTTCGAAATACAGTCTATTAACTCCACTGAACATAATGAAGCGATTAAGGCTTGGGATTTATTGGAAATTTATTTCCAAAACAAGGACAATTAGTTGGAAATTGCACAAAAATGTCGTACAAAATTTGCTCGCACAGATGGACCAACAGTGCTCGGTATACGCAAGTTTATTGCTAAAGTTCTTGAAACTGGTTTTATTGCTGATGAGCTAAGACGTGAGCATGCTTGTTTATTGGTTGGGATTTATTGGAAATTTATTTCCAAAACAAGGACAATTAGTCGGAAATTGCACGAAAATGTCATAAAAAATTTGCTCGCACAGATGGACCAACAGTGCTCGGTATACGTAAGTTTATTGCTAAAGTTCGTGAAACTGGTTTTATTGTTGATGAGCTAAGACGTGAGCATGCTTGTTTAGAGAGTACAATAGCTGCGATATTTTCGAAATCGTCTTTTCGGATGGAGCTGATTTTCATCTTGGTGGGTACGTTAATAAGCAAAATTGCCGTATTGGGGGCTCATAAACCCATACGTGGTCTAACAGAAGCCATTACGAGTGACTGTTTGGTGCGTCTTGTGTAGCGGAGGCATCATTGGCCCATATTTCTTTGAAAATTAGGACAACGCAACCATTACGGTCAACGGTAACTTTACAGTTCCCTTTAGCTGAAGGTACCTTTAACTAAACCCAAGTTTAACGGCAAGTTGTAATAATGGCCCTAAAAGTATTGCCTATTTAAGGGAATTCCTCAGTTTTATTATATCGCTCACAATAAGTAAAATTTTAAACAAAAATTTCAAGTTAAAATTTCATGTAGAAAATAAATTTTTCTAAGTGTTAGTTAAGCGTTTAGTTCCTCTGAGGCTAACTTGAGTTTAGTGTATGGTCTGGCGAAGCAAACTGAATCAGATAGACTAGTAAAATAAATTCACATTTTGCTTACAGATGCAGAAAATATTGTTACGAAAATAAAAAAATTTTGATTCTGGAGTTTTGTTTTTACATCGTTTAACATTAAAATTGTAAACAAAAGTTACAAAAACAAAACAATGAACTTGTTTAGAAATTATCGCACTGCTTAATGTATCAACAAACACCAGCATAAAATAAATGGTAAACAAGTAAACAAAAATATACCAACAAACACCAGCATAAAAAAATGGTAAACAAGTAAACAAAAATACAAAAAACACTACAAGAATAAATGTAAACAAAATACATACACAAACAACAATAATGAAACAACGATGTTTACATTTATAGAGATCTCGAGAAGGCACAGCCACGAACATTCGCTTTCAAGAACATTCATCAGACTGTTTACTTTGCATTATAAAAGGCACGAAATACCTATCGTAGCATGATAACTCACCCATTGTACCCGCTCTTCATTGTATTGATGTCAACGATGTTTGGTTTCCGTAGGATGGTGCAATTTGCCACACATCTCATGCCATAATCGATTTATTGCATAAAACATTTGATGGCCGTTGAATTAGCCGAAATGGTGATGTCAATTGGCCGCTTAGAAGCTGTTATTTGACACCGTTGGACTATTTTCTGTGGGCTGCCGTTAAAGGAAAGTGTTATGCCGACATACCAGAGACAACTGAGCATTTGAAGGCCAACATTCGTGATGCCATTTACGAGGTACGGCCTCATACACTTGAAATGGTACACGAAAATTAATCCGTTCGAATGGGGTACTGTAAGCCCAGCTGCGGCAACCATACGAGTGAAATAAGATTCCCATTTCTAACCAGAACAATTGTATATCACAACAAACAAAATAAATTTGACAAATTTTCAAACCGTTTTTGTTTGTATTGCATTTTTAAATTTAAACTTTTAAATGGTCCACCCTTTAAAAAACTAAAATAAACACACCATACAACACCCTTTTAGGTGTGTTGAGGGGACATAAAATATTCCATTTGCTGGATGAATAATAATTGTCATAATAATGACAACAACAGCGACAACAAAAAATAATCAAACTGATAAGGCAGAATGTAAGGGAAAGCAGCAGAGCAGTTTCACAGCTTCCTAAATCGTTTTTTCTGTCTCTTTTTTTTTCCTAGAAATTGTTTAACAAGGCAAACAAATGTTTCTAAATTTGAATGTAAAAATAAAAACTTTTCCTTTCTGTTTTTTTTTCATTTTCCCCATTTTTTTAGAAATCCTTTAGGAAAACGGTTCTTTTTTTTGTGGAAAAGAAAAACAGAAAGAAAATCTTTTGTATTGACCCTGATTGACAATTTGGCCAAAAGAATGAAACATAAAGAAACGTAATAAAGAGAAATGAATTGTTCACAATACCCATCTAAATTTTATCTTTTTATAGCCAATTTCACTTCTATCACAGAGCGTTAGAGTATATGGCAATGGCAACTACAGTTTGATGTGAAATTAAATAGAATACATGCCAGGGATGGGAGCTGTTCAAATAATAATCCACTGTTTAATACTTTTGCAAACAAGACACACAATTTCTTTTTAAATGATTTTCATAAAATAAAAAGCATGTTCGCATATTCAGTTCAGTTCAGTTGTTCAAAAGTAAATTTGAAAGAGGAGGAACATGTGACCAACTATACTTTACACTACCATTACACCGTGTAATATTAAAATGTTGTCCTTAGAGGAATCAATCGAGCCGTTCTTCTAGGAAACGTTAAGAAAGTGACCTCATTTCTCATATAAGTGACCCTTCAGACAGGATTACGACCTAGCTTCTCTCACAACTTGTGTTGTGTGTTTTAATTTTATTTATAAAGGGCAGGAGATATAGTTTAAATAGTCGACTCCGAACGACAGACAGATTTTTTGAGAAACTTTACATTGCAATTTTATTTACTCTTTTTCCAGAAATCTGCTGAGAGGAAGTCACCGACGAAGTATTTTTTTGACATTTCATTTTATTGGAGATGTCTGACCTGGGATTTTAACCGAGACCTCATGTCTAATAAGCCAACACACTACCTACTAGACTATGGCAACTTCAATAGTTTACTGAACTCTCATAGTGCATGCAGTTGGTTCCATTATTCCTTAAAACAGTGCCACATTTTTGTTGTTTGTCTAATATTTTGTGCCCCTGTATTTACAGTTTCTCGTACATTTTTTTTCTTCCTTTCTCTCTTCATTTTACTTTGAGGCTGTTGTTCCTTTTTAGAGCTTTTCCATGACTTGAGGTTAAAGGGGTTAAACAAATACAACGTTTTATACAGTTTTTGTAAACAGATTTTAAATCTCTCTCGCACTCCCACTCCCTCTCTCTCTCTGTCTCTTGTTCTGAATTTATTTACTCGGTTATGTGCTGTGCTATGCTATGCTCTACTCCTGTTTGTTCTTCATAATGTTCCGTATGAAATGGTAACAATACACAGAGGCAAGAAAGGGAAGAAAAAAATAGAAAACAAGGCAAAAGAGGAAATAAAACAAAGAAAAATAAACGTAATATGAAAGGAAATCTAAGGCAGACACAGGATGTTTGTCTGTAGAGAAAAAAATAAATAAATACTCACACACATGCATACACGAGCTTAGAAAAAAGAAAAAGAACGAATGAACAACACAATGGAACAACAACAACAACAGCAGCAGCAGCATCATCGTACTCGAAACAATAATAAAAGCTAATGGTTTAAAGTATTTGTTTAAAAAACACATACACACACATACACATACATAGAAGTAAATAATAAAGCTTTAAGATAAAGACATATGTATGTATGAACATATATATGTATATGTACACATAAATGGTCTCTGTAATACACTTATGCCCTCATAATAAATCTTACACTCACACAAATACACTCACGCTCATGCTTACGCACACACACTGGAGTGGGGTGATAAAAAAAAACCTACAAACAAGGAATTCAATTTTTATAAAATTATCAGGAGCAACATATCAGTGTATGCAACACCATTTAATGTGCGTGTGAGGAGGAAAAATAGAAAAACAGGCAACGAAAAAAGAATAAAAGATGGAGGAAGGGAAACGTTAAAATCTATTGTGTATCACAGATAACACAACCCATACGTGGTTTTTTTCTTTGTTTTGTTTTTGGAAAACTTATTCAAATTGAATGTGAGACTGTAAATTTACAATGTCCTACTTAAACTTACTTTTTCAAGTTTAATAAGAATTTTTATTTGGGAAAATAAATGCACTGAATGTCGACTGAATCACCGTTAAAATATTCCTTCGTTTGTTTCTTTTCCCACGAAAGGTTCGAGACATTGATCATCTAAATATAACTACGGTTTGTGTACTAACTATGCCAAGGTTTAATGCACAAATAATTCAAGAGTAATTCTTATTCAATCATCTAACGCCCAAAGATTATGACCATCTTTGTACACACATCTGTGTGTGTTTTCTTGGCCGCATTATATACCCGCTAAGCTGTTGCTGTTGAGAGTTCCTACGTACCATCATGAAATATAAGAGTCATAAACTTAAGAGTAAAAAGAAAACAAAAACTGCCTTTTTGGTGCTATTTTTTAAAAAAAGCTACTTTTTCAAAAATGAGCTGATGCCTCATAAATTTGTTGTTGTTGTTGCCCTAAATTTTTGTAATTGTGAATTAATTGTAAAAAGTACCTTTTACTTTTTCTAAAATGGGGTTTATATTGTTACTTTTTTCTCTTTTAAAAACATTTAAAATATGAGCTCGTACATTGCAAATAAAATAAAAATAAATTTGTGTTTAGTTTTAATTGAAATTCTTTATTATTCGCACAATTCTGTGTGCCACTGTTCACAACTTTATGTAAACAACAACAATTGCTTTGTTTGTTATTCCCCTGTTTACACCCTTTGCATAAACAATAACAATTACTAGACAATTGTTCGACAGATCTTTGTAACGGAGATCTTTAAACCACGATTACTCTCTTCAAACGGTTTGAAGTTTTAAGGATCTGTAACATACATGTTGCCATGTACTGAAAAACGCATATCGCTTAATGTTCGCGTTTTCGATTTGAAAACGCCAAATAGATGTTCTGACAAACGAAATCGCTAGAAATTTGGTGTTTTCAAATCGCTAGTGTATACTGAAGCGATCTGGTCTTTTTTTTATTTAAACTGTACCTTAAATTGACAATAAAATTATACACAATTTAAATTTAATATGTTTTCTTTTTATTTGAATGAAAACTTTTAGCATTTTTTGACGATTTAAATTAAAACTATTGAATAGAAAAATTTGCTTTGAGTTTGTGTATTGTCTGTATCATTTGTTTACTTATCAACTGGGGATTTATGCAAACATCTGATCAGATTGATCTTCGAAAAAAATTTAATGCTAGTGGTGTTAATTTTACAACTAATTATTTGGTTATTTCTCTTTAAACTTTTGATATTAATATTTGCAATTTATTAAATTCACATATCTATATTAAATCGTAAAAATAAACCCTTAATAAAAGTTAAAAAATAATTTAAAACCTGTATAAAGTACTTTAAAATTTTTATGAGAGCAAAAAAATCACACAAGATTTTATTTTAAACTGGCTACCTGTTGTGTATTTACACGATAACCAATAAATAAAACGATGTGTTCAGCTTGAGCTTAGAATGCAAATAAATATCCAACACTACCCGTCTTAAAAATTATCAATTATTCGTGAGTGCTCATAAGTAAGCGATTTGAAAACGCTGCGTTTTCCAGAACATGGGCGATAGTCTCATATCACAGTAATGTGGCTTACGGCTGCATTTCTCATCAGATGTTAACATCTTTAATTTTTCTTTCCTTTTTTATATTGCGTCCCCCCAAAACTCGCACTTCTTATTAATAAATGTCATGCGTCAGGTGTTAGAGGACTTCCTAAATGGATTATTTGGTGGGAACTGAATTCATTCGAATTTTTTTCTTCATTTTCAAACGGACATTAGCAAGTTTCCAACACGATTGATTGGCGTTACAAAAATTAGGTAATGCACGAGCAAGCATTCAAGAGCACTAGCATTCCAGACATTCTCGCTAGTCGTAGTGGGGCATGACAAAGGATACTATCGTGTGCGCCATCTATCGGTTTAAATTTGAAACTCGGTTATTTCGAATCTGGCAATACTTTATTCCATACTGTACAAAATTCAGTATATTATCTCCACTGAACGTAATGAATTGATTTACGCATGAGAGCAACGTTGGGATTAATTGAGCCAACGAGACACTACACGATAATGTCGATCCAAAAATCATATTTTCGAATGAAGCTGATTTTCATCTTGAGGCTCAGAAAACGCACCCATTACGTGTAACTGTTTGGTGCGACTTATGGAGCGGAGGCATCATTGGCCCATATTTCTTTGAAAATAAGGACGGCGCAAACATTACGGTCAATCGATACACCAATAGCTCCATGATAATCGATTTTTTTTTACCCGCTCTGCATGGTATTGATGTGAACGATATTTGGTTTCAATAGGACATGAATCTCTTTTAAAACCAAAAATATTTAATGATTTTAAAATTTTGCCTTAAATTTCAAATAAATAAAGAAAACCCCTCGTATACAATTTAAATATAATTAACGAACGTTGTCCATGTTTAAATGTCTTTCACTTTACTGTGCAAAGGGGGAATAAAAATAAATACGACATTCGTTTTCCTTTTCCTTTTTGTTTTGTTTCTGTTTTTGCTTTTGCTTTTTTTTATTCCGATACAAATTTAAATGGGTAAACAACCGTTATCACACACATTCCTACAAGTTTAAAGCTAAACAGTAACTCAATACATAAAAACGAAAAACCTGCTCTCCCTTAAAGCATACATGTGCTTAAACACACACACACACACATACGCATAAAACATAAAAAACGTCAACAGAAAAACACCATAATCATGCCGAGCATTGTCGTCAGCATCATCATCATCGTCATCATCGTGTCGGTTGCTTAAGTATGCGTATGTTTGACGGCCTTTTAAGCAGCATTTAAAATTACGTTTTTGCTGCTCTTTAACGGCTGTGATTTGCATTTTTTTTCGACATTTTTTTTTGTAATGCTTCTTGTTCTCCAACTCCTTTCACATCCTTCACTGTTGTATTGTGCTTATCTCTCGTTTACTCACATACTCTTATAAGAGAGGGATTTTTGTATTATAACAGGAATAAATTGTAGGGTATTGTATTGTATTGTATTGTAGAGAGAGAGAGAGAGAGAGAGAGAGAGTGAGTGCCAACATTAAAGGTTACAAAAATTATGCGACGCGTTGTAACCCAATATAATAAGCGACTTTAGTTTTTAACAGTGTATGCGTACGCGAGTGCATGTGTACGTGTGTGTGTGTCAATACTCGCTGTTAGGAAATTTTATAATTTAAAAATAATTTTTTCTTTTCTTGATTTTTTTTTTTTTGATTATTTTCTTAAAACAATATTAAGTACAGAGAGAGAGAGAGAGGAAAACAAAAGTTAGGGAGAATATTTCTTTGTTGGTGTAGCTGTGTGCTTGTTGATGTTTCTATTTTCTCTCGTATAATTTAGTGTGTTGGTTAAAACTAATTGAATTTCTTCTTTTCTTTTCTTCTCTTATTCTTATTCTCATTCTTATTTGTCTTAAGTATGTTGCCTACAACAACAACTACAACATGACATTAAATTCACCAAAGAAAAAGAAAACTGCATACTTTAATGCTCGATATGAGAGAGAGAAAAAAAACCAAAAAAAAAAAAATCTGGCTAAATTTGTAAGAAGAATTGATGAATAACAAAATAAAATTCGGAATTAAATTTCTTTCCTTTCTGCTCCAAATGTTTTCTACGTCTTATTTTAATTAAAAGAATTAAAATTTTAATGACGTTTTAGCGTTTTCTCTCCCTCTCTTTCTCTACTTCTCGTTTAGTTTATGTTTTAATAAGTTTCTCCTTTTTATTTCGCATGAAATTCGCTGTTGGTTCTGGTTGTTTGGTTGATTTTTTTTTCTTTCTTCCTCTTATAATTTATGCTTAAACACACACACATTTAGGCCTTAAAAATTATATACTTTTAGTCTTAATCAAAGCTTTTTATTGCAGCCGTCGTAAAAAATAAAGCGTTTTAAATGCACACATTATGGCTGGCTCTACTCATTAATTTTGGAGACTTAAAACGCAAAATTTTTTCTTGAATAGGAGGAGTTTTTTAATTAAAAATTATTTCCAAACAATATTTCAATAACAAATAAAAAACCAGAACGTAATTGTAAATGTTGTTACATGATATTCAAAGCAGTTGTCCATTTTTATTTTTTTTTTGTTTTTTGAATTTCGAAAATCGAATAAATTACGTTACAACCGTTTGGAATGAAAATTTGTCGCCTTTTTGTACACTTAGTGGAATAAATTTTAAAGCTTTGATTGCTTAAAATCACGGGTTAACTAATGTAACATGACGGAATTTGGTACCTTCAGGAATATAGATAACATGCTACCAACCTATGACCTCTCGCAGAAGTTTAGAGATCTACTCCGTAGAAGAAATTGAATAGAGATGTGAGTGGAGGCATCTTTTCGAAGTAAGTGAGTGCAGACTATTCTATTAGGATACCGGATCATTGCATCTTTCTAGGGGGACAATATTTCTGTGAAGGTTATCACAATATCTAAAACAGTCTACAGGTACTGCAGGGCGCTCAACGAGATGGTAGAGCGGTTAAATTTTCACAACACACACAGAAATTGGGACTTTCCTACATTCTGGGAAATTGCTTTCTTTACATTACATACGTACATGCATATTTACATACATAACTGGTCATTACAACCCTTCAGTCAGGATTATGACCCAGTTTCTCACACCACTTAGGTTGTGTGTGTTAATTATATCCACACACCATATCCGGGATCTGCAGTTTAGTTTTTTGAGAAACTTTTCATGTCAATTATTTTATTTTCTCTCAGGGTTTTTGACAAAAATTTGCTGAAAAACGGTTTTGTTTGAGATATATGACCTGGGGTTTTCATCCTGGCCTCACGTTTAATACTTCAACACACTACCTACTAGATTACGGTGACTACTTACATTGGGAACCCGCAAGTCTAGATGAAGGCCGCATACAATGTCTGCTCAAACTGGAGTTCTCTTAGAGTAGTTGACGTTGTCTCGAGGTACTCAGGCGCATTGGCCTTGATTATTAAGCCAATGCTTTCTACAGGAGCTGTAAAAACGACGAAGAAGGGGAATTTATTTCTCATGTGGACTTCTTCTATGCAGATGATCACTGATCTGTAAAGGTTGGAGTGTATTGGGTATGTAGGTCACTAATTTTTAACGTCTTTTGGTCAAGTCCTCTTTTGTCACACCTTCTCACATAGTTTGGTCAATTTGTTTTAGCCTTTTCAAAGGCTAATACAATTGATAATTCGAATATCACAAATTCATACGTGAGATTGACCACATGTACAAACAGATTATGCCTAAAGGTTTGATAATACACAACACAACGATTTTTGCGAAAGGTTGAAAATGAAACAAAAAACAAGGTCTCCTCTATTACTCGTATTATCAGGCACTTAAGAATCTGAGACGAAAGATTGTTTTGGACAGAGGCTAGAAGTAAATTGAATAAAATCCACACCTCATAATATTATCTCGATGGTTGAGATAATCCATATGGCCACATATAAGGGGTGCTTTTTTAAGAGCTATAGGAAAATTTTTCAAATAAAAACACATAAAATTCAGAAAAATGCATGAAATCTTTATTTGAATCGATAGTACGGTCGATATAATTTAATGTTTGAAGATTATTTCATGCAAATTTTGACCACGACTGCGCATCAAATGGTCCATCCGCTTAGTCCAATTTTGGCATACTCTTTCCAACATTTCGGTCGGTATCTCACGAATAAATGCTTCAAAGTTGTCTTCCAATGCGTCAATTGAAGCGGGCTTTTCTGTATAGACATGAGCTTTAACATAGCCCCACAAAAAATAGTCTAAAGGCGTTAAATCGCACGATCTAAGCTGCCAATTGACCGGTCCCGAACGTGAAATAAAATGTTCACCGAACTCGCCTCTCAATAAATCCATTGCTACGCGTGCTGTGTGGCATGTGGCACCGTCTTGTTGAAACCACATGTCATGCAAGTCAAGCCCTTGCATTTTGGGCAAAAAAAAGTTGGATATCATCTCACGGTAGCGCTCACCATTCACAGTTACGTTACAATTCGCAGCCAAATTCAATGATTTGCAAGCGTTGTTCGTTTGTAAGACGATTCATGGTTAAATTATAGACCAAACTGAAGATGTTTGACAGTGAAACAAAACACGAAACGTGCGTGAGCTGTTTAAACCAGTGTTGCCAAAAAGATAATAGCTAAAAAATCACCCTTTATATGATCGCAATATCAACAGTACCTTATAGAACCTTGATAAGCTATGCTTTTTTGAAACGTAAATTACTTGTTTTTTTTTCAAATTTCTTGGACTGTTATAGTGGACTTGGAAACTTCTTGCTAAGTGTATTAGAACATAGATTTTCTATTTATATCCACCTTTGGCTGAGACTTCATGGCATGAAAATATTTTGCTTTTGGCCACAATCACTTCATACTTGTTTTTTTCAAAAGTGAAAAGTTCCATTAAAATTAGGAAGTGACTGAAGAGATGTGATCATTAAGACTTAATATATGTACCATGAAGTTGGATTCAGCTCAATAATAAGCAATGAATCGTTTTTTCGCTACTCATAAGCACTCATGAAATTTTGAATAAGTGAAGTTAGTCAACAATATTGAAATTTAACTGTGTACTCTGATTAATTCATACTCACTACAACGTTGATTTATAAGTACAGGTCGCAATGAGTATGCGTACATACTCATACTGATTCATAAGCCTGCTCATTTAGATTCATAACTTTAGAAAAATACTCATAATACTTATAAACGATTTGAGTGACTCGAATCATACATCAATATTTACAGTCTTAGTTGTTGTTGCATTTACAAAAAAAAAAAAAAGAAAAAGACACATAAGCAAAAAAGGCAGAGTAGCAAGCAGAGCAAACACGCAACCTTCTAGTAAGTATTTTATGGTGATTTCTTTTCTGGCATAAATGTTGCCTTTATTCTGCACTTTTGCTGTTCTTTTCTGAAAAAAATGCACATTTGTAAATTAGTAACGTGTTCTTTTCTAAAAATTCTGCCATAAAACCCAGAAAATATGCTGCATGTTTGACCCTCAATTTAATCAAAGGGTTGTAAGAGCAGCACTTTTAAAACAGCTGTTCTTGTTATTGTTTTGAAAAAAATAACAAAAATTATTTGTTTTAAAAGTGGTGATATGGAAGCAAAAAATATTATTTTGGAAAATTTCTTGGAATCCTCTTCATCGTCAGATATGGAGGACATGTATCCATTATTATTAAAACGAAACTCTTGCCGCGAGCTTAAAATTTTGTTGAAAATGTTATTTATCAGTATTGCGCCAGGTTCTAGTAACAAATTTTTAAACAAACAACAGCTGACTATAGGTGTTGATAATTTTATTTTTGTAAAAGCAGAATAAGCTTTAAAATTTTATTTTAGCGATATGAAATTTACTAGTCGAGGACTACAAAGAAACATATGCATATGTATTATTATCCCAACAAAAAAAGGTTTGAAAAAGGTTTTAAAATTGTAATAAGAAGATTATTTATAAATACTTTTAAATGGAATTTGGTTATTATCTTTTGTAATAAAAATATTTCCCAAAAAATTCCAAAAAAATAATTTTTTTGTTTTGATTTTTAGTTTTTATATAGAAATTCGAAAAAATTTACTAAATAATTAATAACATATTGTGCCAACTAAAGAGATTTGAAAACATTGGCCCTAAAGTTGAATTTTACATAAAAATAAAAGTTTTAACTTGTATGACCCCGGAGCCCTCGGTAAAAATATTATTATTTTTTTTTATTTAAATGTAATGTTAGCTTTCCGAAAATAAAAATAAAATTATTTAATTGGAAATTTTATTTGTATTTTTTCATTTTCTATACAATGATTAGTTTTAAAATCGTTAACAAAGTAAAAAAAACGCTAAATTAGTATTAAACTATAAAAATAATTGCGTAAAGGGCAATGATTTTTGTTCTTTTAAAATCGTTTAAAATGCAACACATTATGAAGGTTCGTGCAACCTTCAATAAGTGCTACAAAATATGTAGGCAACATTTTTTACCAGAAAAGAAATCACCATTAGTGTTCGTATGTAAATGTTGAGTTATGGAGAGTCAAAATCAATAAGATCATACACGTTTGGTAAGGATGAATATGATGAGTCCTTCAAACTTTGAACGGGAGTTCCATGATGTTAAAATAAGTATGAATTATGAGTATGATATGATTCTACTCATCTTTTTGAATACTCATTGCTGATCTCTGGTTCAGCTTGAAATAGTGGAGTAATAATTCACATGACTTTTATATCGCGATAATAAATCGATTTAGGCAGAGTCAGAGTTCATGATTGTTTTCTACGAACCATACTAAACGA
Organism: Sarcophaga caerulescens; assembly: GCA_927399465.1. Taxonomy (NCBI): domain Eukaryota; kingdom Metazoa; phylum Arthropoda; class Insecta; order Diptera; family Sarcophagidae; genus Sarcophaga; species Sarcophaga caerulescens. The sequence goes on from OV656867.1 coordinate 19,070,704, forward strand.
ATGCTTAAGTAATGAACAAATTTCGATAATTGCAGTGATTGCATGCGTAAATGGGGCAAAAAATATAACGAAAATGGAGAATTAAAAAAACCTGAAGGAACAACAATAATCTGAACGACTGTTCTTATGTTCTTTCTCAGTTTCTGAAGCCCATTTCTTGCTCCTTTTTTTTTTGTATAATATTTTGCAATATTTTGTAGATTATTGTTGTTGTTGATTGTGCCGCTATTACAATTTGTGCTCATTTGAGCAAGCATTTCTCTGTTACTTTTCATATCGTCTTTGTACACACGAATTTCAGCAACAATAAACAACATTAAGAGCACAACATAAATGGTAAACGGAGAATGGAGAAAGAGAGAGAGAGCGTATGAATGCATGTTTCTTTGCTACCAACATTATTACATACTATTATTGCATGTCATTGTTGTATGTGTGTGGTACACAACATATTACCGGTTAATTGCAATGTTTTATACACTATTGTTGTAGTCAGTGTTGCCAATTTAGCGCCTTTCGTGCTATATTTAGCGCGTTTCAAACACCAAAAAGTCGTATTTTTTCTCTTTAGCACTTTTTTTAAGAAAACGCGCTAGGTTAGCGCTTTTCTGTTTGAATTTTTTTAGTTCCACATTGATATCATTCTTCATACTTTTTTACAACCCTGGACAAATTTGTGGGTATACAAAAATACAGGAAGGCTTGGGAGTCTGATGCTTTATTCAAGAAATGTATTAGGCCATTAGAAAAAGATATAACCAAAGCCTTATGCATTTATTGTAAATGCCAAATTTGTGCAAAACGATCGGATCTTATTCGACACATAAAAACAGTGCACCGTACTAAGTGCACAAAAATAATCACTAATGTCTTAGCACCTCATTTTATTGACTATTTGTTAAATTTTTAAAAATTTTGCCTAATTCTAGATGAAGGTACATATGTATGCTTTTAAATGTGTGTAATGAAATATTGTTTTAAAATTTTTTTTTAAATATTTAGGAACCGGTATTTCGGTTGCAAAACTTTTAGGAGTCGTAATTCGATATTAGAGCAAGGAAAAAAAGCAATTTGTTACTCCTTTTTTGTATATTTTTTTATTATTATTATTTAACGCTTTTCTACAGCGCGTTTTGATTATAGTTAGTTACTAAAATTATTACTTAGCGCTTTTTAACGCCATTTGAGTAGGAGGACTGCGCGTTTTGACCATAAAAAATTGGCAACACTGGTTGTAGTTACAGTTGCAGCTGTTGTTGGCGATAGTGATGGTGATTGTGATGGCGATGGTGATTATTCATTCATTCGTTCATTCATTTATTCATTCACATGGCATTGTATTGCAATTGCAATTGTATTGTAGAGTATAATGGTGTGTTGTTTTGTTTTGTAAAGTTTAAGATACTCTCTATGAAGATGTATTGGGGTTTGTTTTTATCATTTTACTTGTTTATTTTCTCTTTGTTTATTTCTTCACTTGTGTGAATATCAGTGTTTGCATGTATGTGTAAAAGAGAGAGAGAAAGAAAATATGATTTTCAAAATACTTATGCATTGCGGTAAAATGTGGCTCTTATGAAATGTTTCTGTTTTCATTTTTTTTTTTCTTCTTTCAATTTAAACAGACTTTTAAAGATTTTTTCTTTCTGAACAATTCACACATACATGTACATGTAAAAACCTGTATTTATGTACTTGTGTTTATTTCTATAGAAACTTAGACAACAACAACGTTAAACAAGAATGATAAAAAATCATAAAGTATAAATGACTGCAGAAATACAATAACAAGATGAGAGAGAGTGATAGAGACACACAAAGAAAAAAAGAAAACAAAAGACTGAAATTGCAAGACAAAAAAGAAAAGAACATCAAGTCATTTAAAATTATAAACAAAAGTCTGTAATTTTATACATCATTATCGTTTGTCTTCCTTCTCCTTCTTACTCTCTTCTTTGGCATTATAGTCGCTCTTTTCTTTATAATAGTCACATTACCCATGTATGCACGTGTATGAGTTTACGACCAGTGTTGCCAACTTAGTGCTTTTCGCACTATTTATGGTGCTTTATGAAACATCATATGCGTAAATTTTTTCTTATAGTGCCTTTTTACGGAAAGGCACTAAATATTATGGTGCTTTTCAAACTTCATTACAGTGCTTTCAGTGCTTTTTGTTGATTTTTAATAGCTTTTATATTGAAACTTACAAAGACTATGAATGAATATGTGGCTGAAACTTAAAACACATTTTAATATTCTTAAGGACAATGGGAATGTTTCACTTTTACTTAAGGATATGTACAATAATAATAATAATTTTGTATATCTCACGTATTTAAGTTCCATTTTGGGAGAGGTTCAAAGCGTCAATTTAGCATTTGATGCAAAAAATGCAGACCACGTTAAGTTGTATAATGATTTGTATAGATTGCTCCAAAATGACTAACAAATTGATAATAAATTGTGAAAATTTTAATTATATAGAAAGTGATATAGATAGTAATTATAATGAATTTTGCTACCTTGGTTATAGTTTTGAAAAGGTCCTGCAATGAATACCAAATAACAGAAACCGAAAAAAATATTATTAAACAAAAATGTGTTCTTTTCACTAAACACCTTATTTATGAAATTAGAGCTAGACTTCCTAGCAATTTACAAATTTTACAAAAAGTTTCCTTATTCAGTGTCGAAAATATATTAAATAATATAAATAATGATTAGTTAATAGAATTTATAAGCAACTTTATAAATAAAATGCTTTAAAAAAAACTACTGAATATTTTCTCAAATTTCTCAATTTTCAACTTGTTTAGAAAATTTAAGGAATGCTAATTGGGAAAACTAAACTAGAACAGATCGGTTTTGGATAGAGGTTAGTGAATTTAACGACTCGTTAGGAGAAAAGCCATTTTTAGTATTAGCAGAGTTTGTTCTTCGAATATTAAGTTTTCCTTACTCTAACGCAGTGGTTGAGAGTTTTTAGATCCATGAATTTATCAAAAAATAAAATTCGAAACCGACTATCATTAAACTCTGTTAATTCGAATCTACACATAAAATATGGACTACGTAGACTCAATTTTTGCTGTAATAATTATGCAATACCTTCCGAGGTCTGCAAAAATATTTCCTCAAACAAAACTTATATCAATCAAGTCGAAGTATTATTTAAAAACAGTATTGTGGCCAAACGTGGTTGAGGAGGAGGAAAATGCAGATTATATCAGCGAAATATTTGTCGAAGATTTAAGTAAAATTATTTAAAACCTTTCTAATAAGGGTCGTATACCCATATACATACTTAAAATTTTTTAATTATAATAAATGTTAATTTTATAAACTATACTGAAATATTTATATGAATTGTTTAGTTTTGTAACTATATTTTGTTAGTTTAACCATAATATTTACTTATCAAATAAAGAATATTAAAAAGTAAACGTTTTATAAACGATTTTTCTTACTAAAAAACGGTAGTACATTTTTACCCTTTTTAAGCTCAAAAAATACGCGTTTTTACCCGTTTTTTGATTTTTTGTGCGCGTTTTGATATACAATCGTTGGCAACACTGTTTACGACACAGTAAGTACTAAAAGTAAACGTACGAATTTATCAGACTTGTTTTCTCTTTTATTTTCTGAGGATACATGTTTATATTGGAATGACAACTTTAGAGTTTTCCAAATCATTCTTTAGTGCATAGGGGATAGGAATTAAAAATTGACATCGCATCTATTTTGTGTATAATCATCTCCATATTTCAGAGACCAAAAACAAAACCAACCTCTGCATACGTAATTGGTCATTACAACCCTTCACTCAGGATTACGACTTAGCTTGTCAGACCACTTATGTTGCTTGTGTTAATTTTATACATGAGCAGCGGGTCCAAACAGTTTAAAGTCGACTCCGAGCGACAGTTTTTTTGAGAAACTTTTCATGTCAAATTTATTTACTCTTAGAGTTTTTGCCAGAAGTCAAGTTTTAGGTCGCAATTCATTTGAGATTCTGATATTAGAGGCCCGTGTGTAATATTTCAATCGTGTACAGTGTGGTGTACAATATCCTTCTTCTCTACTGCCTGGCAGCTACTACACATTTTATTTCCTGGATTTTCTACCCTTTTTCACATCTAATTAAGCAGTTACTGAATTTAGTAAGTCACCCTATGCAGTTTCTTTGTTCTCTTGTGATCCTTTGAATCTGGGGTCCCTGACCATAAGTCAATCATGTTTGAAATTTGACTCTACCTCAGGCACATTGTGCTTAGCGGCAAACACCTCCAAAGGCCGCAATCTATATCGCGTCCCAGACAAGTCTGATTAACTCAGTAATCCGCAGATCATTACAGATTACATTCGTTCTAAACAAGGATAGAAATATCCACTGATACATATAAAACGGTTTAACTGAAACTAACAATATAATTTCTTACGTTCTTATTGTGTGAACGACTGAAGCCATTCGATAAAACACTGATTGGATCTTATCAGTGCGGCTTCAGAGCGGACAAAACCACTGACCAGATCTTCACCTTACGCCAAATCCTGGAGAAGACCCATGAAAAATAAGTCGACACACACCATCTTTTTGTCGACTATAAGGCAGTCATCGATAGCCCTATAATAGATCGTGTTTTTGCCGCAATCTCTCAGCTCAGTATACCTGCAAAGCTGATAAGACTACATATGCAGAATGACTGTAGCTCCGTCAAGGTAGGAATGGACCTCTCCGAATCCTTTGAAACCGTGCGAGGTTTCATACAAGGCGATCCCTAATCTGTCGTTCGGAGTCGACTTTAAATTGTAGGTCCCGCCAATTATGTATAAAATATAACACACACAACATAAGTGGTGTGAGAAACTGCGGGCTTCTTGGGGACGATTGCCTGTAGACTGTCTAATGGTGAAGGTATAGCACTGGCCATTTTATAGTCACCTAGCAGCAACTCGTTTCCTTGCCGTTCGCATCTTCCCCCTTTCCACCTTTCCTAAAAAAAAAACCTGCACAATGCACTGCATGAGTAGGGGCCATCCCCTGAGTGCTGGTTTCACCTGCTGGCGATCACCTCTTCAACGTCGTCATGGAGAGTGTCCTGCAGAAGGCGTGAGTGCATCACAATGCCATGATTTTCCATAAAACTGTTCAGTTGCTTGTGTACGCTGATGACACAGACATTATACGGTGTACCCAGCGAGATGTTACTGCTGCCTTTAGTGCTATTGAATAAGAGTCTACCAAGATGGGTCAGACAGTAAATGAATGCAAAACCAAGTATATGTAGTCGACAAGTAGCGACATGCGGCGTACTGGATTCTAAATTACGGCCTAAGGCTATACTTTCGATGTTGTCAGGGAATTTGTTGCTCTTGTATCCGCCGTTACCAGCAAAAAACGATGCCAGTTTGGAGATCAAGCGTAGGATCACTCTTGTCAACAGGTGCTCAGGTGCTACTATGGTCTCAATAGGCAATTGAGTTGCAAAGACCTCTCTCGTATGACAAAACTAATACTCTACATAATGCTCATTCTTCCCGTGCTTTTTTATGACGCAGAAACATCAACACTATTTAGTGCTGATGTAGCAGCCTTGAGAGTATTCGAGAGAAAATTCGAGTTGGCGATAATTTCCGTATTCAATCCAATAATGAGCTGTATGAGCTACTCAACGATATGGACGTTGTGCAGCGTATTAAGTAAGTAATAAGTAACAACATAATGATTCGTCTCTAATACTACAAGATTCAGGAGGTACTAATGCTGGATTTTAAAAAATATTCTTTTATTTTTTTTAATTACTCAATATATTCTGCCTTTGAATTCACTGTACATGGCTATGACGATTGCGAATGATGATAAAAAATTTAAAAAATCTTCTATTGGCGCAACTTTTTATTTCGTTTTCTTATTTTGTTTTCTTTTTAATGCTTTTTTTAGTACATTTGTCTGCTAAAAATATTGCATCATCATCATTATCATCGTCATTAACAGCAGGAGGTAACAGCTAACGCTGTCATCATTCATGTCATCACATCAACTGCAAGTAACCAGTAGCTCGGAGACGTTTCACATGCAGTTGTTAGTAATTTTTCTATACAAACTGTCTGTCTGTCCATGTTATTTGTGACTCAATTTCAAGGATTTACAAAAATCGTACATTGTTTTTAGTCTTTTTTATGTCTTAAAAATAATGACCAAAAAAAAAAAAATTTCATCATAATCCTTTAAGGCAACAAAGGCGACAAAGATTTTCTTTTCAAAATTCTTATGATGAATAATTTATTTCCTCATTCCATTACGGAGTATGATTTATCCTGTCTGTTATGCATAATGCATACTTTATTGCGATCCTTTTGCTTCAGATTGCTAACAGTACTGGCACTTTTTGTCGATTACTCAAGTTAGTTTGTATTAAAACTACTCTACAGATTATTACATTCTTACAAATGTTTAATATGAATTGTTTAAACTGTTAAAATTATCAGAGGAAAGCCATCATCCATTTATGTATATACCCAGCAGATAGAGCTTTGCATTAGAAACACTAATCAAGGCGAGATTAAACAGATACGCTATAAGTGATCTGGACTTAAGTTTTAAGTTTCAAAATTACATATTATCTTTGGTAAAAATAAATCGATAACAATAAATATGCCTGTATTCCAAAGACATCTGAAGAAGAAGTCGACGTAGTCTAGCAGGTAGTGTGTTGGCTTATTAGACATAAGGCCTAGGTTCAAACCCCAGGTCAAACATCTCCAACAAAAGGAAAATATGAAAAAATATTTCGTCCGCGACTTCCCCCCAGTAGATTTCTGGCAAAAACTCTCAATTATCTGTCGTTCGGAGTCGACTTTAAACTGTAGGACACGCCACTCACGAATAAAATTAACACACACAACATAGGTGGTGTGAGAAGCTAGGTTGTAATCCTGACTGAAGGGTTGTAATGACACAACTATGTATGTATGTATATATTCCGATCTGTATAAGTTCAGTTAGACCACGCCAGAAGACGTTAGTTCTGTAGTAAAAGAAAAAAAATCGTTTTTTTATGAACTGGGCGGTATCTAGTTTCTACGCAGGTAGTCCCCGAATATGAAGATGTTGGAGACTGATATCGGTCAAGTTGTCGTTGTGATACTGCGCGAAAACTACCTTAAAACAAGCGACAACTGCAGTCAATTATTATAAATGGAATACATGTTTTAAAGTTTATTTCTGAAAGCGATTAAAGAGCTTGCCTAACAAGTTAATGCCAAAAAAAATCCTTTTGAATCGCTGCTGAACCGAAAAGGTTTTGTTATGTTTATTTACAACAAGCGAAAGTGATCAAATCGGAGTCAACTGTCTACAACTGTCTGCAGTAAACCATTTTGAGAGCTTCCCTTGGCATGTGGATGACATCTCCAAACCATCTTAGCGTTTGCGCTTCTATACATTATTTTACAATTTTGCAGATATATCGTAAGACAAAGTGTTACCACTTCTAAATGGCACTCAGTAAATTTATTCCGGACAAATAAATCTTTAAAAATAGTGCAGCGCACCATGAAATTTATTCGGAATCAATTGGAATAGTACAGTCCATCAAGCTGTAGCATCTTTCAGGTGAAGACGTTGATAATAAAGGCAGCGGCGAAAATTATTGGGGGACATAAATATACTCAAGAGGGACTTTCCGATAGCCAGGCGGCTATCAAAGTACTGAACTCCAACGTTATGAACTCCAAGACAGTGTGCAGCTATCGCAGATATCTCAATGAAGCAATGAGAATGGTATGAGGCCCATATCATATGGGTACCACGAGGGAACTTTAGGGCGGATGAGCTGGCCAAGAGTGTCGCAGCCATCGAACTCTCTCATGAATTTTCGACGTTGGGAATACCTTTGAAGGCCTGTAAGCTAATAATTGCCAATGCGATTGTCTATTTCGTCAACAATATATGGGCAGCTTCGAACACGGGCAGAACGGCGCGAAAAACCTGGCAATGGCGTCGGAGGGAAGGCGCACGACACAGGTCTGTTTAAACTCCAAAGAAGTACCCTTAATTATGGCACACCTGGTCTTGAACACCTCGCATATGCTTTTCTGTAGAAGCTGCAGAGATAAGGGAAGAGAGAAGACTATTCTCCATCTCCTGTGTACAAGACCGGCACTATATCGAAGAAGAAAACAGCATTTTGGTGATTGAACTGCCATGTATTGACATTGCCAGTCCGAGTTGTTTCATCAGCAGACAAGCAAATAAGCACGCTCAGTAAGGTTGTCGCAGTTATTAAGGGGCACTGCATTGTGGACACGCATGCGAGACGCATTGGTCTTGGACGCATTGCAAATGATTTATACAGAAGCTACAGAGAAGAAGACGAGAAGGAGACTGTTCTTCACTTAATGGGTGCATGGTGCATGCTCGACGCTGTGAGATAGGAAAAGAAAGCATCTTGGTAATGTAAACGATCTGGAGGCAGTCTGAGTCGCTTCATCAAAAGCTTCGAGTGGTTCCGGAACTAGGGGATAAATGGAAAACCACGGTCTATATGTGGCCTAACCTCCAGTCACCTCCACCTACCTGGCTACTATACAGCCTACGACCAGTAAGTTTTATTATTTCAGCATTCCGTGTTATTCTGTAATTTTCATTCTTATTTTTCCCTGGTAATTTTTCCCGGTAACAAACTATAATTTTCCTATAATCTACCCTAACAAATGATTTTAAACTAAAGTTGCTGCTGCTGCTATTAATGTTGACTCCTGTTGCAGATCTGGTTAAAAAAAAATTCTCGAAACTTTTTGAATTTCTTTTGAAATTCTATTTTTAAATTATGTTTTGCTGCTTTTTTTTTTGTTTTTGCATTATTTTCTCCCCTCTTTCATAACTAATGTATTTTAACAAGTTGTTGTTGTTGTTGCTGCTGTTGCTGTTGTTGGTGACATTTTTTGAGGTCATTCACATGTCGAGGGCATGTTGTTGAACTTGATTGTTCTTCCATTACTGACATGCAAATCAAAACAACAACCAGAACAGCAACAACAACACAGCAAAACACCGAGATTCTTATACTTTTGAAAGCAAAAACAACATTTTTTTCCTTTTCATCTCCAAAAGAAGAAGAAATGTCGCTGCAGTGAGGGGGGAAGGGAGGGGCCTGTTTGGCTGGGTGGCTAAAGAGGTTCTTTTTCTATGCCTGTAGCCTTTTTTAATTTTTTTTTTAATTTCTTGCCTCTTTCAACATTTCCGTTTTGTTTAAGATTCTTTGCTGTTTTAAATTTTATTTTGTTAGTTGCTGTTGCTATTTCTTGTTGTTTATGTATCCCCCTCCCTCCTCCTCTATTAATATATTCTTTTATTCTTCACTTCCTTTTTAGATTAAATGAATAAAAACAACGTACGTTTCTTTTCTGTTTCGGATTCTGTTGCTTCCTTTAAAAAAGCCTTTAGATTCTTGATTATCTTGACTTACATATCGGCTGTATGTTGTATTATAACTTTATAACCCACAGGGATAAATTGTTTTGTATGGAGGATCTGAAACAAACGGTCTTAAACTCTCTTCTATTATTAGAATCCAATAAAATGCGCTATGGTTGAAATTTCGATTGGTAATTGCGTCATAGTCTATTATGAAGTGTGTTGGTTTTACTAGAAGAGAGCCCGTCGTGGTGCAGCCAAAGGATCATACATCTCGAACAAAACGAAATACGGAAAAATATTTCCTTGAGCTACTCCCTCACAGCAGTCTTCTGGCAAAAGCTCTCCGAGTAAAATAAAATTGTAATGATAAGTTCCTCAAATCTTACGTTCGTAGTCCACATTAACCAGAAGGTGCCACCACTTACGGATACATTAACACACACCACGAGTGGTGTCAGAAGCTACGTAGTAAACTAGACTGAAGGGTTGTAATGACCTATTATGTATGTATAAAGAAGCTTGAATGAATGAATCGAAATTTAACAAAACTCCCGAAACAAACTCTATCAATTTCTGACGAATGGAACACCAAACCGTTTTTTTTTTTTTGTAGTCCATTCAGGTGGCAGTAGACAGTAGAAATCAAAATCAATTTTCGATCAGGTTGTAGAACGTAAAAATGAACAATTCCTTTCCTTTACCACACCTCGTTTGGGAAACGTTGCCAGTCGTATGCGAGGTGTTTATCATCAAGCGTAACTGAATTCTTCAGAAATGCTTTAATTTCATTTTTTGCAGCAGCAAACTGCAGGTGAGGGGCGTTAAGTCTTGTTATCGGGGTCATTACTGGGCCAATTATGAGTTGGCAAGAGAGGCTCATTGGTCTTGGACGTCTCGCAAATGATTTATTTAGAAGCTGCAGAGATGAGAAAGAGACTGTCCTACAACTGCTTGGTACATGCCCGGCACTTTGTCAAAGGAGAAAAAACTACTTTAGTGCTTACCACCTTGGTGGGTACGTAAGTAAGCAAAATTGCTGTATTTGGGGCTCAAAAAACCCACAGAGATTTGACAAAAGCCAACGCACCCGCTACGAACGATTGTTTGGTGAGGCTTGCCCATATTTCTTTGAAAATGAAGACGGTGCAAGCATTACGGTCAATGGTCAACAATCGCACTATGATAACAGATTTTTTTGCAACCGCTCTTCATGGTATTGATGAGAACGATTTTTAATTTAAACAGAATGGTGCAACTTGCCATACATCCCATGCCACAATTAATTTATTCCGTCAAACATTTGATGGCCGTTTAATTAGCCGAAATGTCAATTGACTGTAAAGTAGCTGTGATTTGACACCGTTGGACTATTTTCTGTGGGACGCTGTTAAAGAAGAGTGTTATGCCAGCAAACCAGAGACAATTGAGCATTTGAAGACCAACGTTCGTGATGCCATTGCCGAGATACGATCCTATATACTCGAAAAAGTGCATGAAAATTGGTCCGATCGAATGAGGTAGTGTGCGGCCAGCAGTGGTAGCCTTATGAATGAAATAATATTCCATTTCTAAACGGAACAATTGTACTTCACAACAAATAGAATAAATTTGGCAAAATTCGGAACGTTTTCGTTTCAATGCATTTTTAAATTTAAACTTTTTAATTTCCCACCCTATGTATGGATGATCTGGGTGAACTGTCATGGATTGACATTGGCTAAGTCTAAGTCGCTTCATTATAAATAAAATAAAAATGCCGACTATTTACACAGAAGACGCCAAAGTCTAGTAGGCAGGGTATTGACTTATTAGACGTGAGGCCTCGGTGCAAACCCCAAGTCAAATATTCAGATATTCTTCGGAGACTTCCAAAAAGCCTACACACTACCTACTCGACTACGGAGACCCTTTTATGAATGCATTTATTAGTCCAACAATTAATTGAAATTTTATTTTCCGCATTCCACTGTACATTGACTGCACACAATAAATTAATAACACTGCACTACAAGCTTCATTTTTTTTAACCTGATGCTTTAAATAAATATTTACCATAGATAGGATTTTTATATTAAATTTCTATATTTTCCGCAGGATAAATTAAACAAAAAAAAAAAAAAAGAAATAAAAATAAAAACACAAAAAATAATTGCTTTTGTAACTCACCTTTGACAATAAACAGGAACAATACAGCCTTATAGAGGCTGGTGAAATCCATTTTTTCCAAACGTCACTTTTTTCCATTACATTTTCTCGTTTCGTTTGTTTTTTTAATGCCAACAAAAAACCATCGATGTGTTATCTATTATTTAATGACGGTTTTTGTTGTTGTTTTTGCGTTAAATTTAAATTTTTTGTTTTTTTTTTCTAATTTTTTGTTTCTAAATCAAAACCACACATACATTTATACACAGTATCAGTTAAAACCGACACAAACACAATTGAAGCCTTAGCGTTGTTGCAAAAGAGAAATCAAATCAAATCAAATTGATGTTGAGCTTGAGCATGCATGCATGCACACACAACGAAAATGATAACGAATAAAAACAAAAACAACAAAATCTCTTAATATTTATAATTTTTGTTGTTGTATGTTTCTCTGTCTGTTTTTGTTATATTTTACGCTCTTTGACTCTCATGTAAGTATTTAATAAAAGAGTATGTATGTATGTGTGTGTGTGTGCAGTTGTCTTTGCAGATACGTTGATAAGGGTTTTCAAACTTCCTTCCTTTTGCTCTTTCAGTTTTTTTTTTTCTAAAATGTGTTGATAGCGTCTGTTGTTGTTAATTTAATTTTTAACTCAAATCCATGTTTGTTGATTGCTGCTGTTGTGGTAGTTGTTGCTACTGATTTCCGTATGCCTTTACGAAATTGGTTATAAAATTTACAATTTCATTACAACCAGCTTCGTTGTTGTTTTTGTTTTTTTTTTATTATTTATTTATTTTGGTCTTTCTCTTTTTCTCTTGCTTTTTCTCTCCTTCTGTATATTTGTGTGGGTGTGGATAAATTTTTTTTCTTGGGAAGGTGTGGGTATTGCTTGTCTGTTGATTTTTCACACCAACTGCTGCTGCTGCTGCTGTTGTTTAAATAATTGATGTTGTTGTTGTTGATTTATAAATATTTATCAGAATGTTGTTGTTGTAGTGGCCTGTAGGCGAATAACTTTGTTGTTGGTTTTTGAAACTCAATTTAGTCCTCGTTCGATTTAATCGCCCGCTTTACTGCCTAAAAAGAGCAGAAGAGAAATAAAATTAAAATTGATGTTTTTAAAAAAAGGAAAACACACACACACACACCACCACATTACTGATTCTCAAAGCGTGTTTCGCATGACTGATGATGTGTGTTACAGTCTATCACAAAAATGAAGCACTTGCATACATATTTATGTACAAATAAGTGTAATTAAAATATACATATTTACTAAAGAAGCAGTTAAGAATTTTAAGTTTAAATTTCACATAGCCAAGCTTTACAATATTCTATACCAACAACATGTTGTTCTAAAGTGCCTAATGCCTATGCGTTGAGCAAACCTATTTTCTCCTGCCTGAAGAAATTTTGAAAAGTGACCCGGTCCGACCCAAGTTTCTATAGCTTTCATCGTGATCATGCTGATTCTGATATTGCTTCTAACGTTGATTTACCTGAGCATGTCAAGTTTAAGTTTGAATGCGTCACACAGTATGATGTCGTGTCGGCTGTTTTCATGGTGAAATCCAATTCGATTGGGAGCGATAACATGCACCCTAAATTTATAAGAATAATTTTACCTCTGATTCTTCCTTTTGTGACTCATTTATTTAATACTATTATTATGTCCGGTACGTATCCAGTAAAGTGGAAGCATGCGAAAATAGTTCTGGTGCGTAAGTCTAACGTTGATTATCGACCAATTGCTATCTTATGCTTTCTCTTGAAGGTTCTTGAGAAGATACTTTATATGCAAATGATGAATTACATCGATTTGAACAATCTCCTTTCTAGAATGCAATCTGGCTTTCGATCAGGTCATAGTTGTATTACTGCTCTAGTGTATGTTAGTGAGAATGTTAGACAGGCCTTGGAGAATGGCGATGTAAACTTTTTAGTTCTCTTGGATCATTCGAAAGCTTTCGATACGGTCGATCACAACATGCTTATTCGGAAACTTAAATTCTTCTTCGGATTTTCTAATACATCTGCCAGACTTATACACTCGTATCTTTCCCAATGCGCACAATCTGTTTTTTTGAGGGGCAAATGGTCTGATTCTCTACCTTTGGACAAGGGTGTGTCTCAGGGCTCTATCCTTGGACCACTTTTTCTCTCCTTATATGTCAATGATTTAACTGGATATCTTTTGAATTGCAAAATCCACTTATATGCAGATGACGTGCAACTTTGCTTAAATAGCCCGGTGGACGATATTTTACGTGCCGTTGATTGTTTGAATGGGAAACTCGCACGGATCTTCTTATGGGCAACTGCTAATGGTCTCTGTTTGAACCCCGGGAAATCTAAGTGTATTTTATTGCATAGAAGAAGTGTTGTACTCACAATTTCTAGGGATGTTACGATGAATGGTGAGAAGATTGAGATGGTTCATGCGATAAGGAATTTAGGAATAATTTTTAACTCCAATTTGACGTGGGATAATCACATAAATTCACTGGTAGGGCAGTCGTATATTAAGTTACGCGCTCTCTGGTCCACGCAACTTTATATATCCTTGAGGATTAGAATTTTAATTGCGAAAACTTATTTAATTCCCTGCTTACTGTATGGATGCGAGCTGTTTGGTAATTGCGATTCTAGCAGCAAACGTAAGCTGAACGTTCTATTTAATAATATTGCTAGATATGTCTATAATTTAAGAAGATGTGATCATATCTCTGTGGCAGCTAAGAGTCTTTACGGTGAGACCTTCGATAATCTTTTGAATATTTGTGTACTTTTATTTTTTCATCGAATTGTGAACAAGCGGATACCGAGTTATTTATTTGACAGGCTACGTTTTGTCCAGTCACCCCGTAGTAGGAATATTATAGTTCTTCGGCATCGATACCTATTTTCCGAATGACAGTTTTATTTACATGCTATTCGTCTCTGGAACATTCTTCCACAACATCAGCAATGCAACACCAACGCTAATAGCTTCAGGAAATTTTTGTTTCAATATTTTCGTTGATTATTTTTTTTTCTCTTTATATATATTTGCAAATTTATTTCTTTTTTTTTCATCCATCATTTTTTACGATCCAAAAAATATTTCCGATCGCTTTACTTATTTATTTACAAAGGCTGTATGAGACCGAAAATGTAATTTATGTACCACAGATTGACTGTAGGTGTCATTCCCTAAGTGGTGATTTAACTTCTATTGGCTTTAAGTGTCATGCAAAGCATTTCTGTAAGCGCATGTAATTGCCTTCTCCTTAAAATGTTAAACCTCGATAAGGAACAACCTATAGTCCTTACATATGTAGGCGTGTCTAGAATAATAGTGCAGATGATAATCGAAATAAAAGGAAATATTGGCATAAAGTAGTTGCTGTAGTCATAATTTTCTTTCTTCCCTCGTATCAATATAAATGACGCTTAATTATCAAACTGATTATACAGTCTAACATGATATGCCAGACTATAAGCGGGCATCTTATGTTAACCATACCTCAAGTTTGGCCACTGTTTTCAATAGTTCACAGTTTCATAATTTTCTTGTATATGGTAACATATGTACGCGGGTATTCTGAACATGTCGCCTCAAAGGCTGCCGGCTAAGACATTCGCCACTGTTACGCATAAAATACTATCCACTATTGATCTTGCAACACCTATTGCAAGAACAGAATTCTATTGAATAAAAACATTTAACGACCATGTAATAATACTTTAGCGTTCGTTGTAGTATCTGGTTGTGATTCATTCATCAAGACCACGCAAATGGTTGGCAGTACATGGGATGTTAAGGTTGCCATAGTCTAGTAGGTAGTATGTTGGCTTGTTAGATGTGAGACCATGGTTCTCACGGACCGGAGCTATATAGGCGTCGAATGACAATGCCATTCTCAATGCAAGTCATCGACTAAAAAATGCAAGTAATCAGGCAAAAAATGCATGTCATCGTCCAATAAATGTAAGCCTTTGACCAAAAACTGCAAGTTCTCGACCAAAAAATGCAAGTCATTGACCAAAAAATAAAAAAATTCAAGTCAGCTACCAAAGAATCTTGCGAAAAATATGACATTTTGTTGAATGAATGTTAACTCATTTCGCCACTTTTTTGCTCATATAAGAAAAGTTAGCTTCGTCGCCCATATCTCCGGTTGTAAGTAACACCCGATCATAAGAAAACCTGTTTCGGAATCTTTGAAACTTTGGCTATCCAGCCCACTACATCCATTTCCCCCACAACTTCATTTTTTAGCCAATTTTGACCGATTTCGCTCATTTGAAGAAAATTGAAAATAATACGCGTATGCTGACCCAATCTGAATGAAAATCTGCTCAGTTGGGAAAGCAATGAGCAGGATAACAGATGTTGTTATAGGGCTGTAGACAGCTACGCTACATTAGAGCCGTATATGTGTGATGAATAACAGCGGTTGCAAGACATGTGGAGAGCAAATTGGAACGATGTAATAATTTCCATACCACTGCCAAACAAACGAACCCATTAGAGATAATAATTTTGTATTTAAAAATACTGTGTTGGAAATTTTTGGCAATTTATTGAATTCTCCTTTCTTTTTCCAGCTTTCTTAGAAAATTTCTTCATTACAACAGCAACAATAACAAGAAATAAGTAAATAGTTTATTATTGTGTGTGTGTGTGAGTGTATGTGTGCGTCAGGAATGATGCTGGTAGCAACATCGTGTTATAATTTTTTCATGTTTTTGCCAATTTTATTATTTATTTCACTTTCTTTCGTTTCTTTGTTTCATTTTCATAAAATTCATAAATTTTTTTTGTATTCAAAAATTATGCGAATTTTTATTACAGCGCATTCAGTCTATTCTGGTATTTTTTTTTTTTTTTTAGTGAATATTTTCCACTTAGCGTTTGTAAATTTTACACATTCTTACGTAGTACACACGCATATACATACAATACATATGTATGAGCACTTAAGCAACAGCAATCAAATGTTGCCATATAAAAAAGCAACAACAATATCATCATCATACAATGTGTAATAATGGGAAGACAGGGAGAGAGAGAGAAAGAGAATGTGAGAGTATAACTCAAAATACTTGACGGTTTGACTATTTGCTGCAGTGCGCCTTAAATGTTCTACATTTTTCATATTTATCCCAGGAGCAATAATAACTGTAATAAAATAAACAAGATGAACAAAACAACAACAACAACAACAAAACAATAACGGTAACAGCAAACAGCAACAACAACAACAAGGAATACAATTGTGACAGAGAATAACAGACTGACAGACAGAAAGA
The DNA here is from genome assembly GCA_927399465.1 of Sarcophaga caerulescens. Taxonomy (NCBI): domain Eukaryota; kingdom Metazoa; phylum Arthropoda; class Insecta; order Diptera; family Sarcophagidae; genus Sarcophaga; species Sarcophaga caerulescens. The sequence goes on from OV656867.1 coordinate 19,087,575, forward strand.
CAGGCAGACGAACAAGCACTTTTTAACTGCATTTTATACGAGCATATCCTATTATGTGTGTGTGTGTAGCTGTCTGTGTATAGAGAGAGTAGGAGAATGCACAAATTTATAGAGAACAATATTTAAGTCATTTTAGCATCTTTCTGTGTTGAGAGAGTGCACAACAAAAAAATCGGCTAAATAAAATACTGCACTATGGGGCGGCGCCTGCAAAATAGTTGGGTATTAAAATTACTTTCGCTTTTTATCTCTTGACAACCTACAGTCATGGGCAGTTTAAATCCTTCAATAGGTGAAGGTATGATGTGTTGAGGGGATTGAAAAGACTTTGACTACAAACCTGAACAATTGAGTTAAAAACCCAGGAAAAATTAAAAATATTCCATTTTGGTTTTTGAATTTATAGAAAGATAAGTACCTACAATACTCTCCGCATAATTCATTCAAGGAGTCCGTCTAGCGCCGTCCTATACAGAACATATCACATCAATAACGTACATTATACGGTCAGATGCTCAGACGGGTCGCGTCTTAAGAAAGAATGGAATTCAATCAACAAAAAGTTTGTCGCCACGATATGTATTCACAGAAGCCATTATTTATTAAACAACGAGGGAAAGGTTTGTTACCATACTTGAACCTGTTACTCTTGGCCCAATCACCTGTGGATGCTATATACGAACTGTGATAGCATGGAATATAAAAAGCTTCCAGCGGAACTACTGGAAATATCATTGGGCATAAGGCATATTACATGTTTTGGTTTTCATTGGATAATTTTTTTACGTGATGGGCTCCAAGCCCTACGCACAACCCAAGTATAAAGTCCAGGGGATTGGACTTCGCTGCAAGCACTAGTTAACAACTAGCGGATGCTAGCATGCCATCCAGGAGGGGCCACGTGAAGGCTGCTTGTCACCAGCAAGACAAGCATTATTCTGGAGGTCACCACTTGTTTCCTTGTTTGCATGCATCCCATGAGTATAAGCTCCTCAACGTCTTGAACATTGTGCAGCGAATTAATATCCAGCGTCTGCGCTGGCTCGACCATGTCGTTCGAATGGTATTTGATGCGGAGATTTGCGGAAGTCGGCGAAAGGAGTAAATTGTTTGCGTTGGAAGGACTAAATCGAGGAAGCCCTGTCATCAATTTGTGTGACCAACTGGCGAAGGCGCGAAAGAAGCAGAGGCGCCTGGAAGGATGTCCGTTAATCGGGTTGTTAATGGCCAATTAAGTAAGTAAGTCAGTATACGGCATATCACACATGATAAGCACGATCAATTAGCATTTGATTAGTCAAAGGGAAACCAACAACAACTGGTCAGATCACTCAACATTTGCCCAGAGGATAATAAGGGTGAAGGCAAAATACCTGAGAATACTAGAAATAAAGTCGTGAGAACTGCATGGCCTTGGCGTAAGCGGTCCTGGAGTTCTTCCTATTGTAGAACCACTACTGATCGTTTGTAAGAACAAAATAGACTAATCACCTGCTAAGCAGATAAAACTTGATTAATTCCACCGAAAGAAAGTTAGGCAATGTTAAGAAAGATGGAACCGATAACGTGTAGCAACTATATAATCATAATAGAGGACTAAAAGAGGAGAGAAAAAAGAACTTAAGTTGATATAAATAGATAGTAAATATGCATTGAAGTCGCTGTAATCTGGTAGGTAGTGTGTTGGCTTATGAGACTTGAGGCCAGGGTTCAAACCCCAAGTCAGACATTTCGAACAAAACGAAATATGAAAAAATATATCTTCGGCAACTTCCTCTCAGCAGATTTCTAGCAAAAACTAGTAAATAAAATTACCATGAAAAAGTTTCTCAAAAAATCTGTCGTTCGGAGTCGACTTTAAACTGTAGGTCCCAAGCCTCATGCATGAAATTAACACACACAACATTAGTGGCGTCGTAAATCTGACTGTAGGGTTGTAATGACCAATTATGTATGCATGTAAATATATATTCGAACTTCTTATTTTTTTTTAAATTTAATTTAACCCCATTTAAGCAAATTCATCCCACTGTGCAGCAGCAAAAAAAAAAATTAAATAAATGAAGTCAAGTAGTCATTGTTGTATTAAAATTTTGTTAAATTCTTCTTTATGGAAGTGCGATATATTGTTGTTGTAGCATGTGCACTGCGTGTAACTGTATAATGAATGAAACGAGTGTCCCATATTGTGCTGCTATTAAAAGGAGTCACAGTGTGTGTGTGTGTGTGTGTGTAGTCAGTATTGTTTATGGCGTGTGAGAAATGTGAAGACATTTTAAGATACACGGCTACAGATAACGACACAGATACGGCAAGTGTTGCTACTGCTACTACTCGGTACTAAAAACTACTAAATAATAATGCTTGTTATTGTATTTATTGCTGTTGTTGTTGTTGTTATTGTTGCAACATTAGCTGTTGCTATTGTTGTAACGCTTGGCAAAATGGTAACCACAAACAGGGAATAAAAATATATTTTGTTTTGTTCTCTTCTCTTCACTTCTTATAAAGCCAGTATGAAACAGTATGTATACTGTACTAATGTATGTATGTGTGACTGTGTGTAGAAGTAGTAGTAGCAGTGGTGTTGCATAAAATTTATGTTCTCTTTGTCTTACAATTGCAGTTTCATTCATTTCCTCAGCTACATTTGAACACATTTTTTTTTTTTATTTTTATATTCACAAGTAAGTAATGCTTAATAACAATTACAAACAACTGTTCGAACATATGTACATACATAAATGCATATACATTCATATGTATAAGAGCTTATACATACACTCACTTAAATGTTTGCTTTTTAACAAGCCACTATAAAGTGCAACATACATGTACTACGACTCGGTATTGTACTTAACACAGAAGAAGAAAAAGACATTTTTATGTGAATTTGAAAAATATTTATTGGGTTATTCCTTATGTCTTATGTATGCATACATCCATGTTTTTATGTACATACATACATACATATGTGTACAGATGTGTTCATGTATTACCATATTCGTACTGGCAACACAGCACTTCTCTTAAATGCATCGGAGACCTTATTTGCCCTACAGTACAGAAAATATCAGCAGTTTAGTGTAAAAGATGGACTATTTGGAGGAGATTGCAAGTTTCTAATTTCTCAGCCGTGTCCTAAACAGGGAGAGCCCACGATATGCGCCCACTACAGGCGTATAAGTCCTCTTCCTATCGCATACAAGGTCTTTAGGGGCGTATTGTGTGAACGACTGAAGCCACTCGTCAGAATACTGATTGCAGCTTATCAGTGCGACTTCAAACCTGGCAAGTCTACCTTCAAACAGATCTTCACCTTATGCCAAATCCTAAAAAAGACCCATGAGAAACAAATCGCCACACACCATCTTTTTGTCGATTATAAGGCAGTCTTCGATAGACCGATAAGGAGTCGTACTTCTGCCGCAGTGTCTGAGTTCGTTATTTCTGCACAGCTGATAAGGCTATGCAGAATGATGTTGAGCAACTTTTGTAGCTCCCTCAAGATAGAAATAAACCTCTCTCTCCAAAACTTTTGATACCATGCTAGATTTCAGTCAAGGCGATTCCCTATCATACGACCTCTTCAACTACGTCATAGAGAGTGTCCTGCAGAAGGCGGAGGTGCATCGCAATGGCACTATTTTCCAAAAAAGTGTTCAGTTGCTTTTGTACGTTGACGACACAGACATTATACGGCGTACCCAGCGAGATGTTACTGCTGCCTTTAGTGCTATTGAATGAGAGTCTATCATGATAGGTCAGACAGTAAATGAACGCAAAACGAAGTATATGTCGTCAACAAGTAGGGTCATTGAGTTTATTTATCTGGGCTCCGTTGTTATCAAGCGTAGGATCACTCTTACCAACAGGCGCTACTATGGCCTTAATAAGCAATTGGCTAAAGAAACCTCTCTCGTACGACGAAACTTATACTCTACAAGTCGCTCATTCTGCCTGTGCTTCTTTATGGCGCAGAATCATGGACACTATTAAAGACTGATGCAGCAGCCTTAAGAGTATTCGAGAGAAAAGTCCTGCATAAGATCGTTTGTCCATTCCGAATTGGCGATAATTTCTGCATTAACATCTAGCGGTTGCACTGGATTGGCCATGACGTTCGGATGAAAGAAGAAGGAGACGACGACCTTGCCTACGTTGGAAGGACCGACCTGTCACCGATAAACGTGTTGTTAATCCCCAATTAAGTGAGTAAGTAAGTAAGATTGCATGTTTAGACCTTCCACCACTTTAGTCAGGGTTACAGCCTAGCTTTGGAGAGGTTGTGATTAGTTTATGATTCAATATGAAGATATAATAAGCAACGGTGGGGAGAGGGCTTTAGACAACATTCGTCAAACACGAAAAGTAAAAATAAAATTTCGATTTCAGACAATGACTTGACAACTTAAGGGATTCAACTCTATTGATTCATTATTGCGCAGCCGCAATGTTTCTTGTGTTTCGTCCTTCTATAGCTACTTTAACGGTATGGACATAACTAATTGGCCATTACAACCCTTCAGCTGGGATTACTCAAACCACTCATGTTGTGTGTGTTAACTTCATACATGATTGGCAATTTTTGCCAGAAATCTATTGAGAGAAAGTCACCAAAGAAATATTTTTTCATATTTCGTTTTGTTCCAGATATCTGGCATGGGGTTTAAACCATGGCCTTACGTCTAATAAGCCAACACACTACCTACTAGACTACAGCAACTTAAACTCGATGAAATAAACAATATTAATTAAGGTGTACACCTCTTATCTATAAACTTTCCAATATATCTGCCAAATTATATTTAAAAGCTCAGTCGAAATGCAAACAACATGATGCAACAAATGTTGCATCATTTTCTCTTCATCCATTGAATACCGTATTCACAATTTAAACACTTGATTGATAGGAATTGTAGGTTTTATTCCGTAAATCTTGATATTAGTTTTGGTGGAGCCTTTATTTTAGTTTTCTTTCTTATTTTCTTTTCCGTTTTCTTTTTCAAAAAAAAAAAAAAATACGTTCGTTCATATTTATTCCCGTTTTCAAATGCCAGCAATCACCGTATGTTGCATGCAACTATAATAAGAAGACTTATGTGTTATTTCCACTATTTTACACATTCATTCCCTGCTTTTTCTTTTTTTTTCTCTGTTTTTCTAGTTTTTATTTCTCGGTTTACATGGCTTTACTTTGCGTTTTTCCCTTTTTTCTCTCTGTAGTCCAGTTGCACTCTTTTTCCTTTATTTTTTAGTAACGTTTTTTTTTTTTTGTTTTTTTGTTGACATGACATGATTAATACGACTGCTGACATGTTGATCGAATGCAACGATGATTTTAAGCACATAAGCAGAGGGGGAGTGTTACAAGTAAAAAAAAAAAAAGTGAATGAAATGAGAGGAAAAAAGTACTAAAGCTGGAAAATAAACAAGAGGTAGAATGAAAACGAAAGATTTATAATAAAATGTAAAATACTTGGATTATTAGAAGGGTATCTTACATAGGATACTTTCGCTTTCTTTCAATTTTATAGTCTTGTTTTAATGTCGTGAGGACGTGTTCTCGACCATCTGTATAACAGTTAGGAAATCATTGATTCTTGATAGATTTGCTAATGCTTTAAGTAATGCATTAAGGCATGAATTTTTACTCTAGTTTTGTTTGGCGTCTGTGGAACTCTCTTTCTCTAGAAGACCTTATTGTCTCTTACAATGAAGGCAGTTCTAAATCTAATGGCCATGGCTACTACACCCTTTAACACCCTTTCCACAACCTATTTTACAAGTTTTAAACACAGTACCCGACAATTTCAGATTATTGTTCGCAATAAAAAATTTGTTTTAAGACTCTACTCTACACTACAAGCAAAGCTGTACCAATATCATGAACCAGTGGAGAGAAGTGCAGAACTAGTTTCTGAATACCACTCATGTTGTAAAAATCAAAATTTTCAATCGTTTCAGTTTAACTTTGGCCCATTTGCGACCATAGGTTAGGTTAGGTTTGAGGTCAAGGGGTCTAAATGACCCATTGTAAATTGGTTCTAGAAGAGAGCGCGAGAGGATAGTGCAGGAGATATGGAAATTGGAAAAGGAGAAGAGGTAGGAAAGGAAGGATATAAGAGACGGAGGAAAAAGGATGAACTACAAATACATAAGGGTGCGAACAGAGTGGACGCTGATGCCGAGCGGAGCCGAGCCGAGCTTATTGACGCTTTTTTTCATGCGAGAAGAACATTTGGGTATAACACAGTGAATGCGAGAAATCAGCGCTGAAATTCTGTTTATTGCATGTGTTTTGCTTTTATGTCATTTAGTCTTGTTGTTTATTTGTGTTTATAAAATTGCTGTACACTGTAATGGATTCCTCCGATGAAGAGTATTTTGCTTCTCCTAGTGTGATTAATGCAATTATTAACAGAAAAGAATTTGGAAAATATCTAATTACACTAAAAAGGAATGAATTTGGTGAATTTCATCATTTATATAATGACTAGCTGTACCCTGCGCGCGTTGCTGCTCCACCAACTGAAATAAATTTGAAGGAAAGACATTACACAAATATCCAATTAATTTTGAATCATTTTATTGAATTTGTTTCCCGTTGTCCAGATGATTCAGACGAACGGGCCTGAGTAATACGCATTCGTTCATTTTCTAATCTCACTTCTCTCGAACGGGTCTCAGCGGCATGTACTCGAAGATTTTCCATTGAGACTGGACTCGTTGCTAGTGTGATTCTGAGGCTCGTAATGCTCTTTTCTTCCGTGCTTGAGGTGTAGGTCGACCAATTACTTGTCATTCATTTTGAATAATTTTCAGTGGCGCCATCTATCGGAAATTAATCACACCAACTTAGAAATCCCGTCGACTCATCCGCAACAACTTTACGATTTATTACGATTTGTCGGATATTGGTCCTACCAACTTAGAAACCTTCGTCGGCTCATGCGCAACAACTTTGCTAAAAATCATAACATGATCAAATGCATAGTTTACGATTTAATTCATTTTTAGTAATTTTCAGTGGCGCCACCTGTCGGATATTGGTCATACCAACTTAGAAACCTTCGCCGGCTCATGCATAACAACATTGCTAAATATCATAACATGATCAAATCCACAGTTTACGATTTAAATCATTTTTAGTAATTTTCAGTGGCGCCACCTGTCGGAAATTGGTCATACCAACTTAGAAACCTTCCCCGGCAGATAACCTGTACCGACAAAAGCTCGATCTATATCCCAAATTTCAAGAAAATCGGTCAAGGCGTTCAGGCGTGATTGGCTATGCACTCAATTTGCCCGTTTTTGGCCCCTTTCCCCCTTTTTGGACCCCTTTTGGTTCAACTTTAGAAACGGAACACCTCCAATAGCTATTTGGGAAACTTAACCAAGCTAAATCGTAAAAAATTACCTATAAAACCTTTGACCCATTTTTTGTCCCCTTTTGGTCAAAAATTTGAAAAGATTTATAGCCTATAACCTGCACCGACAAAAGCTCGATCTATATCCCAAATTTCAAGAAAATCGGTCCAGGCGTTTAGACGTGATTGACTAACAAACAAACCAACAAACAAACAAACAAACAAAAAAACAGACTTACAGAAAGATTTATAATATATATTAGGATTTAAGAAAATTTCACTTATTATTTGTTCGATATCCATTTTTTTTTATTTGAAATCATAAAAAACACGCCTGTACACTAAAAAGTAAACATCAACAATGCAAACAAGCGCGCAAAACGCTTTGAAACTGTTTTCTCGCACTCATCGGCTTTGATCTCTGCTTTTGTCGGCGTTCACTGTGTTATACACAAGCTTATTTGTATTGACTTGTATGTAACCAGTTTTATCGCACTGACAATCTTTATCGCACTGACAATCTCGGCTCGGCTTTCAGCGCGCACTCTGTACGCACCCTAAGAGAGCGCACCCACAACCTTGATGCCCTAGAACTGCTCAACCTATTTATGAATCTATGAAGACCCCTAATGTCGGCTCTCGACAGAGAGTCGAAATCTGCAAAGAAAATCCTGCTGAGGGTCCTCAACTTAGTAAGGGCTGGACAGTTGTAGAGGAGGTGTTCGAAAGTTTCCAATTCCTCCTCGTTGCAACATACTCTGCAATAATCCGTCTGGATCTGTTCCAGATACTTGTCAGCGATCTAATCTCCAGTAGTGGAACCTCAGGCAAGTCCAGCAGCAAACCTGCTCTATCACTGTTTATAGCAAGTCATAGACACTTAGACACATAACATCTCTATCCACCGCCCCAACGCCTCTGCTCTTCCCCCTGATCAATCCAGTGTTGAGGACGTAAAAGTGGCACATTGGGGTATCAAGACCAAGTATCAAATCGCCCTCAGAAAGTGAACCTAATCTTGCGAGGGCATCTGCCTTCTCATTACCGAGTATACCGCTATGTCTCAGAACCCAGGGACATTAAGTTCAATTAATATTGTGCACATTTCTTCTGTTGAAAATGTTGAAAGATTCACCCAAAATTGCAACAAAGGGTGACTATAAATTGCAGAATCAATCAGAAATCATTTCATTATATAAATGTTTCAAAAAAAAAACACATAAAATTCAGAAAAATGCATGAAGTCTTTATTTGAATCGATAGTACGGTCCATATAATTTAATGTTTGAAGATTATTTCATGCAAATGTTGACCGCGACTGCGCCTCTAATCGTCCATCCGCTTAGTCCAATTTTGGCATACTCTTTCTAACATTTCGGCCGGTATCTCACGAATAAATGCTTCAATGTTGTCTTCCAATGCATCAATTGAAGCGGTCTTGTCTGTATAGACATGAGCTTTAACATAGCACCATAAAAAATAGTCTAAAGGCGTTACGATTCGCAGCATCTTTGAAGAAGTACGGTCCAATGATGCCACCAGCCCATAAACCGCACCAAACTGTGACTTTTTCTGGATGCATTGGTAGCTTTTGCAATGCTTCTGGCTGATCTTCACTCCAAAATCGACAATTCTGCTTATTTACGTATCCATTGAGCCAAAAATGAGCTTCGTCGCTGAACACAATTTTTCGATAAAGAAGTGGATCTTCGGCCAACTTTCCAAAAGCCCATTTTGATAATAAAATTCAATAATTTGCAAGCGTTGTTCGTTTGTAAGACGACTCATGGTTAAATTATAGACCAAACTGATAATAGCTAAAAAAATAGCTAAAAAATCACCCTTTACAACAGACTTTTTCTTTCATTATCCTTCTGTCATACATGCTAGAAATGCAACAAATGTGCTGAGAAACTGAGGTTTTAAACTTCGATGACAGGAATTCCTATACAATTGCCACACGCAAATAATTAAAACAAAAGAAAGAGAACAAAAAAAAAAACATGTAATTACGAGGGAAAGACGAGGAGGGGAAATGTCAATAAAATGTCACACGAAAAATCTCATACAAGGAAAAGTTCTTTTTATTGCAGCATCTTACTGTGGAAGTGAAAAGAAATTTTTCAAACCAAAAAAAAAACCTAAACGGAGGGTTCAATATTAAAAACCAAAACAAGATGAATGAAAACAAAAGAAAGAGGAGAGAAGCGTCGTAAGTATACCATAAAACACTTGTATCGTGAACAAAATAATCGCAAATGCTCTGTAAACAGAAGCACAGAATAAGGGGGGGCCATAGGCCAAGGAGATGCGGTATAGAAAGCGGCCAAGCTAAAGTGTAATTTGTACTTAAAAACAATGTATCTTTTGTTTCTTTCTCCGTTTTTTCTCTTTTTCCTCCTTCTTTTTTCTTTGTTTTTTTTTCATTGTATTGTATTGTATTGTTTAATGTTGATATTTATTTTATAACCTCCTGCCTCTAAATCCTTTTGCCCCTTCTTTCGTCTTTTTTTGTTTATTTTTTGCAACACACAACCCTTTTTCAATACTTGTACTCGTATTTGTTGCTATGGCTGCAGTAGATGATGTTGCTGCTGTTGCTGCTGCTATTGCTGTTATTGCTGTTGTTGCTGCTTCTTTAATACGGGTTGATTAAGATTTGGGTCAAAGTTCAAAGTACCCTTTAGAAATCACTCAAAAGAAAAAGAATGTTTTCCGCAACTTAATGGCGGGTAATTAAAATAATAAATGATTGGCTGTTTTCTCTCTTCTCTCTTCGCTTTTCTCTTTTCTGTTTCCTTTTCTATTTGAGAAGTTTTTCTCTTTTTTTTTAATCGAAACAAAAAAAAATTATTCTGTATTGCACTGCTCGTACTGAATTGAACTTGATTTAAGAGTCGTTGCATGTGATTCAATACCTCGGGGTTGGAATTTTTTTCGATTGTAAATTTTTCAAAAATAATTCGAGATTTTTTTTTAAAAGGCTGTCTTGGACTGCCATCGGTTTGGCAAGACTATTAGCTGTTAAATATCTTTCATATACATACATACATACATAATTGGTCACTACAACAACCCATCAGTTAGGAATACAACCTAGGTTCTCACGCCACTTATGTTGTGAGTGTTATTTTTTGTTATATTTACATGAGTAGCAGGACCTAACGACATATTTTTTCAGAAACATTTCATGGCAATTTTTTTATTTACTCACAGAGTTTTTGCCAGAAATCTGCTCGCCGAAGTAATATTTTTTCATATTTTTGTTTTGTTGGAGATGTCTGGCCTGGGGTTTGAACCGTAGTCTGACGTTTAATAAGCCAACACACTACCTACTATACCACGGCGACTTTTTATTTGAAAAAGACTGCCTTGTAAATAATTGATAAATACGAAGAACTGGTAATACAGTGCAGCAGAACGTAATATCGGGTTAACCATTCAGAGGTTTCCAAACCATCGGTCTGGCAAGCCTATTAGCTGTTAAATATCTTTTATCATTTACTATATTTAGTGGAACGTTTTACATGTACGAATACGGATCGTTTCACAACCAAAGAAAACTTAAAAATTGTTACAAATTGAACTTCAAAGGCGGTGGTTCAAACGCGATTATATTCCAAGCATTATACAATGATTATGGCCGTCATAATCGGCTTATTGTGCAAGGAATTCTCAAGATTTTAAAGAAATTTTAATGGACTAGAAACATTACAGATATAGTCAGACTTGTCCATCATCGCAATCTACGCACTGCTGAAAATATAAGGTGGGCCATTTAAAAGTTTAAATTTAAAAATGCAATAAAACAATATTGGTTTGTAATATTGCCAAATTTTTGTTTTTGGTTGTGAAGTACAATTGTTCCAGTTAGAAATGGAATACAATTTCATGCATATAGCTGCCACTGCCGGCCTCACAGTACCTCATTCGATCGGACAAATTTTCTTGCACTTTTTCGAGTGTATGAGGTCGTATCTCGGCAATGGCATAACAAATGTTCGCATTTAAATGCTCAATTGTCACTGGTTTGTCAGCATAAAACTTTTCTTTAACGGCGACCTACAGAAAATAGTCCAACTGTGTCAAATCGCATCACCATTTCGTCTAATTAAACGGCCATCAAACGTTTGAAGCATGAGATGTGTGGCAAGTTACACCATCCTGTTAAAACCAAACATCGTTCGATAAGTGTCTCCATCGAGGTCCCATTTTGGCATTGGCTTTTGTAAGACCACGTGTGGCTTTTCTGAGACCCAAATACGGTAATTTTGCTTATTAACGTCCCCACACGAAAAGATGATTTTTTTTTGGCAAAATCGACATCATCGTGCAGTTCCCGTTGGCCCAATGAATATATAGATAATCTACTGAATTTTGTGACAGGGTAGAATAGATTCGAAATAACGCTGATGCTTCAAACTTAAAACCGATAGAAGGTCCACTCGATATTTTGAATTTACGAGCCCTAACCACTATTAATTCATACACCACGCATTTTTGTTTGATATGCTAATATTTAAAGTTCCATATTTTGGACAATAATAATGATAGAGCCTTGGGATTTACAAATTTTATAATCTTTAACTCTGCATAAAATAAGTTATACACGTTTGGATAAATTTATTGAAAATATAAACTAAAGCAAAATTTCATTGTTTTTAGACCAAAAATATCTGGCCATTGCTAACTCACTATTTTCTTCTACCATCTAACATTACTTTATTTTTATTATAACGGTACATTTCACTTAGTTATAATTTAGCAAAAGCACTACAAAAATTAACTTAAGAATTAAATTATACACTATAGGAATTAATGGTGGTCAAACAGTGTTTTATGAAAATAATGGACCTTGGTTTCAGGCTGGGTTTTCAAAATATTTACCCCAATATATACAAATAAATTTTATTAATTTAAAGATTACAGAATTATCTTTCAGAAACAGTAACTCTTAAGGCGCAGTCATTTTTATTCTCTAAAATAAGTTATTTCGAATATTCATACATGAAAACGCGCTTCGTGTATGAACTAATAGTGGTTACGTATGCAATACAAATTTTTTGTTTACTAATATTTTTATAATTTTATTATAACGGTATATTCTCATTTATTTCTAATTTAATTTTTAAAACCGCTTTGGCAGGAATTTGCACACCCTGCTAAATTAATGTAGTCAGATAGTTTGGGTCGAAAAACAATGAAGTTTTGCTGTAGTTCGTGTTTTTGATGCAATTATAGAATATGTTAAACTTACTTTATATTAAATTAAAGATTATAAAATTACCTTTCAGAAAATGTAACTCTCAAGGTGTTGTCAATATTATTGTCCAAAATACATACATACATAATTGGTCATTACAACCCTTCAGTCAGGATTACGACCTAGCTTCTCACACCACTTATGTTGTGTGCGTTAATTTTATGCATGAGTGGCGGAACCTACAGTTTAAAGTCGACTCCGAACGACAGTTTTTTGAGAAGCTTTTCATGGCAATTTTATTTACTCTCAGAGTTTTTGCCAGAAATCTGCTGAGAGGAAGTCGCCGAAGAAATATTTTCATAATTTCGTTTTGATGTCTGACCTGGGATTCGAACTCGGGCCTTCAGTCCAATAAGCTAACACACTACCTACTAGACTACGGCGACTTCAAAATATTAAACTTTAAAAATTGGCATATCAAACAAAAATACCTGGTGTACGAATTAATAGTGGTTAGGCCTCGTATTCTGCTTTACACTAGAGCCCCGACATGCGTCGTTAATGGGGACCGGAGAATTGCGACGCAAATCAAAACGACGCAAATCGAATCAACTTTTTCTATACAAATGCATCGAAATTTAATTTATTGGGACCAAGAATCCAAAGAAAGCAAAATGAATGAATAATGACAACATTTTTCATTATTTTATTTAGTTCAACAAATGTTTTTTATTATTATAAAGAAATAACAAAACAATAAACAGAAGTTGCAAGAATTTTAAAATACAAAAAAAATTCTAAATATGTTCCACAAGAAAAAATTAAACGTATGTAGCGTCACAAATCGAAATTTAAACGACGCAAGTTGGGATTCAAACGACGCAAATCGAATCGTCGCCAATCGGGGACGAAACGACGCAAATTTAATCGACGCGATTTGAAATTGCAACAACGCAAGCTGAGTTTTGTCAATTTTTAAAAAGCGACGCAAATCGAAACGACGCAAATCGGATCGACGCAAGTCGGGGCTCTAGTGTATTTCAAGGTTATTATGTTGTTTATAAAAATATTTCTGTTTTTCAAAACAAAATAAAATCGATATTTTTATATGGACCCCGTGACGTATAATTAATATTTAAAATCACAAATTCCAACACTCATACGCCTACGTTGAGATCATCGCGGTGGACAAAAAAGTTACGCAAAAACACAATTATAAGCGACAGAAAGGTAGGTAGGTGTTGATAAAAAAAAAAAATTGAAAAACCCAGAATAGCGATTGTGCAAAATGTAACATATTTCTTTGAAAATAATCCTGGAAGAACCATTACCATACATTTGTTGAGCCATTGCTATGACAGGACAGATGGCTCTTTTATGAAATTAGGAACTGGACGGTATGTGTTCTAATAAGACGATGTCCCGCACCGCAAAACATGATCGATTTTAGTTGTATTCCATGATAATTATCCAGAAATATTAAATCATGTTTCCACGATATCTATTGACCACTTAAGTTATGCATACCAAGGTGTCAAACCATTTGTAGGGTAC
>OV656867.1:19101901-19216283 GCA_927399465.1 Sarcophaga caerulescens
TTGTTATTGTTGCAACATTAGCTGTTGCTATTGTTGTAACGCTTGGCAAAATGGTAACCACAAACAGGGAATAAAAATATATTTTATGTTCTCTTCTCTTCACTTCTTATAAAGCCAGTATGAAAGAGTATGTATACTGTACTTATGTATGAATGTGTGAGTGTGTGTAGAAGTAGTAGTAGCAGTGGTGTTGCATAAAATTTATGTTCTCTTTGTCTTACAGTTGCAGTTTCATTCATTTCCTCAGCTACATTTGAACACATTTTTTTTTTTGTTATTTTTATATTCACAAGTAAGTAATGCTTAATAACAATTACAAACAACTGTTCGAACATACATACATACATAAATGCATATACATTCATATGTATAAGAGCTCATACATACACTCACTTAAATGTTTGCTTTTTAACAAGCCACTATAAAGTGCAACATACATGTACTACGACTCGGTATTGTATTTAACACAGAAGAAGAAAAAGACATTTTTATGTGAATTTGAAAAATATTTATTGGGTTATTCCTTATGTCTTATGTATGCATACATCCATGTTTTTATGTACGTACATATGTGTACAGTTGTGTTCATGTATTACCATATTCGTACTGGCAACACAGTACTTCTCTTAAATGCATCGTAGACCTTATTTGCCCTACAGTACAGAAAATATCAGCAGTTTAGTGTAAAATATGGACTATTTGGAGGAGATTGTAAGTTTCTAATTTCTCAGCCGTGTCCTAAACAGGGAGAGCCCACGATATGCGCCCACTACAGGCGTATAAACCTTCTCCCTTTCGCATACAAGTTTTTTACGAGCGTATTGTGTGAACGACTGAAGCCACTCGTTAAAAGAATGATTGGACCTCATCAGTGCGGCTTCAAACCTGGCAAGTCTACCTTCAAACAGATCTTCACCTTATGCCAAATCCTAAAAAAGACCCATGAAAAACAAATCGCCACATACCATCTTTTTGTCGATTATAAGGCAGCCTTCGATAGCGCGATAAGGAGTAGTACTTCTGCCGCAGTGTCTGAGTTCGTTATTCCTGCATAGGCTATGCAAAATGATGTTGAGCAACTTTTGTAGCTCCCTCAAGATAGAAATAAACCTCTCTCTCCAAACCTTTTGATACCATGCAAGATTTTAATCAAGGCGATTCCCTATCATACGACCTCTTCAACTACGTCATAGAGAGTGTCCTGCAGAAGGCGGAGGTGCATCGCAATGGCACTATTTTCCCAAAAAAGTGTTCAGTTGCTTTTGTACGTTGACGACACAGACATTATACGGCGTACCCAGCGATATGTTACTGCTGCCTTAAGTGCTATTGAATGAGAGTCTATCATGATAGGTCAGACAGTAAATGAACGCAATATACTTCGTTTTGCGTCAACAAGTAGGGTCATTGTCGTCAACAAGTAGGGTCATTGAATTTATTTATCTGCGCTCCGTTGTTATCAAGCATAGGATCACTCTTGCCAACAGGTGCTACTAAGGCCTTAATAAGCAATTGGCTAAAGAAACCTCTCTCGTACGACGAAACTTACACTCTACAAGTCGCTCATTCTGCCTGTGCTTCTTTATGGCGCAGAAGCATGGACACTATAAAAGACTGATGCAGCAGCCTTAAGAGTATTCGAGAGAAAAGTCCTGCGTAAGATCGTCTGTCCATTCCGAATTGGCGATAATTTCTGCATTAACATCTAGCAGTTGCAATGGATTGGCCATGACGTTCGGATGGAAGAAGAAGGAGACGACGACCTTGAATACGTTGGAAGGACCGACCTGTCACCGATAATCGTGTTGTTAATCCCCAATTAAGTGAGTAAGTAAGAAAGATTGCATGTTTAGACCTTCCAACACATTAGTCAGGGTTACAGCCTAGCTTTGGAGAGATTGTGATTAGTTTATGATGCAATATGAAGATATAATAAGCAACGGTGGGGAGAGGGCATTAGACAACATTCGTCAAACACGAAAAGTAAAAATAAAATTTCGATTTCAGACAATGACTTGACGACTTAAGGGATTCAACTCTATTGATTCATTATTGCGCAGCCGCAATGTTTCTTGTGTTTCGTCCTTCTATAGGTAATATAACGGTATGGACATAACTAATTGGTCATTACAACCCTTCAGCTGGGATTACTTAAACCACTAATGTCGTGTGTGTTAATTTCATACATGATTGGCAATTTTTGCCAGAAATCTACTGAGAGGAAGTCACCAAAGAAATATTTTTTCATATTTCGTTTTGTTCCAGATATCTGGCCTGGGGTTTAAACCATGGCCTTACGTCTAATAAGCCAACAAACTACCTACTAGACTACGGCAACTTAAACTCGATGAAATAAACAATATTAGTTAAGGTGTACGCCTCTTATCCATAAACTTTCCAATATATCTGCCAAATTATATTTAAAAGTTCAGCCGAAATGCAAACAACATGATGCAACAAATGATGCATCATTTTCTCTTCATCCATTGAATACTGTATTCACAATTTAAACACTTGATTGATAGGAATTGTAGGTTTTATTCCGTAAATCTTGATATTAGTTTTGGTGGAGCCTTTATTTTAGTTTTCTTTCTTATTTTCTTTTCCGTTTTCTTTTTCAAAAAAACTACGTTCGTTCATATTTATTCCCGTTTTCAAATGCCAGCAATCACCGTATGTTGCATGCAACTATAATAAGAAGACTTATGTGTTTTTTCCACTATTTTACACATTCATTCCCTGCTTTTTCTTTTTTTTTCTCTGTTTTTCTAGTTTTTATTTCTCGGTTTACATGGCTTTACTTTGCGTTTTTCCCTTTTTCTCTCTCTGTAGTCCAATTGCACTCTTTTTCCTTTATTTTTTAGTAACGTTTTTTTTTTTTGTTTTTTTGTTGACATGACATGATTAATACGACTGCTGACATGTTGATCGAATGCAACGATGATTTTAAGCACATAAGCAGAGGGGGAGTTACAAGAAAAAAAAAAATTGAATGAGATGAGAGGAAAAAAGTACTAAAGCTGGAAAATAAACAAGAGGTAGAATGAAAACGAAAGATTCATAATAAAATGTAAAATACTTGGATTATTAGAAGGGTACCTTACACAGGATACTTTCGCTTTCTTTCAATTATATAGTCTTGTTTTAATGTCGTGAGGACGTGTTCTCGACCATCTGTATAACGGTTAGGAAATCCTTGATTTTTGATAGATTTGCTAATGCTTTAAGTAATGCATTAAGGCATGAATTTTTACTCTAGTTTTGTTTGGCGTCTGTGGAACTCTCTTTCTCTAGAAGACCTTCTTGTCTCTTACAGTTAAGGCAGTTCTAAATCTAATGGCCATGGCTACTACACCCTCTAACTCCCTTTTCACAACCTATTTTACAAGTTTTAAACACAGTACCCGACAATTTCAGATTATTGTTCGCAATAAAAAGTTTGTTTTAAGACTCTACACTACAAGCAAAGATGAAAGAGTAGTCTGTACCGATATTATGAACCAGTGGAGAGAAGTGTAAGATTAGTTTCTGAATATTACTCATGTTCTAAAAATTTTTTTAATAAAAATTTTTAATCGTTTCAGTTTAACTTTGGCCCATTTGTGTCATTAAGTTATGTTAGTGAAGGAGATATGGAAGTTGGAAAAGGAGAAGAGGTAGGAAAGGGAGGATATAATAGATGGAGGAAAAAGAGTGAACCACAAATACATAAGAGAGCGCACCCACAACCTTGATGCCCTAGAACTGCTCAATCAGCCTAACCTATTTATGAATCTATGAAGACCCATAATGTCTGCTCTCGACAGAGAGTCGAAACCTGCAAAGAAAATCCTGCTGAGGGTCCTCAACCTAGTAAGGGCTGGACAGTTGTAGAGGAGGTGTTCGAAAGTTTCCAATTCCTCCTCGTTGCAACATACTCTGCAATAATCCGCATGCATCTGTTCCAGATACTTGTCAGCTATCTAATCTCCAGTAGTGGAACCAATAACTAACCTCAGGCAAGTCCAGCAGCAAACCTGCTCTATCACTGTTTATAGCAGGCCATAGACACTTAGACACATAACATCTCTATCCACCGGCCCAATGCCTCTGCTCTTCCCCCTGATCCATCCAGTGATGAGGGCGTAAAAGTGTCACATTGGGGTATCAGGACTAACTATCAAATCGCCCTCAGAAAGTGAACCTAATCTTGCGAGAGTATCTGCCGTCTCATTACCGAGTATACCGCTATGTCTCGGAACCCAGGGACATTAAGTTCAATTAATATTGTGAACATTTCTTCTGTTGAAAATGTTGAAAGATTCACCCAAAATTGCAACAAAGGGTGCCTATAAATTGCAGAATCAATCAGAAATCATTTCATTATATAGGGTGATATTTTAAGAGCTATAGGAAAATTTTTAAAAAAAAAATACATAAAATTCAGAAAAATGCATGAAATCTTTATTTGAATCGATAGTACGGTCCATATAATTTAATGTTTGAAGATTATTTCATGCAAATGTTGATCGCGATTGCGCCTCAAATGTTCCATCCGCTTAGTCAAATTTTGGCATACTCTTTCTAACATTTCGGCCGGTATCTCACGAATAAATGCTTCAATGTTGTCTTCCAATGCATCAATTGAAGCGGGCTTGTCTGTATAGACATGAGCTTTAACATAGCCCCACAAAAAATAGTCTAAAGGCGTTACGATTCGCAGCATCTTTGAAGAAGTACGGTCCAATGATGCCACCAGCCCATAAACCGCACCAAACTGTGATTTTTTCTGGATGCATTGGTAGCTTTTGCAATGCTTCTGGCTGATCTTCACTCCAAAATCGACAATTCTGCTTATTTACGTATCCATTGAGCCAAAAATGAGCTTCGTCGCTGAACACAATTTTTCGATAGAGAAGTGGATCTTCGGCCAACTTTCCAAGAGCCCATTTTGATAATAAAATTCAATGATTTGCAAGCGTTGGTCGTTTGTAAGACGACTCATGGTTATATTATAGACCAAACTGAAGATGTTTGACAGTGAAACAAAACACGAAACGTGCGTGAGCTGTTTAAACCAGTGTTGCCAAAAAGATAATAGCTAAAAAATCACCCTTTACAACAGACTTTTTCTTTCATTATCCTTCTGTCATACATGCTAGAAATGCAACAAATGTGCTGAGAAACTAAGGTTTTAAACTTTCATCTTCGATGACAGCAATTCCTATACAATTGCCACACGCAAATAATTAAAACAAAAGAAAGAGAACAAAAAAAAACATGTAATTACGAGGGAAAGACGAGGAGGGGAAATGTCAATAAAATGTCATACGAAAAATCTCATACAAGGAAAAGTTTCTTTTTATTGCAGCATCTTACTGTGGAAGTGAAAAGAAATTTTTCAAATCAAAAAGAAAAAAAACTAAAGCGGAGGGTTCAAGTTGGTTTTTAATATTAAAAGCCAAAACAAGATGAATGAAAACAAAAGAAAGAGGAGAGGAGCGTCGTAAGTATACCATAAAACACTTGTATCGTGAACAAAATAATCGCAAATGCTCTGTAAACAGAAGCACAGAATAAGGGGAGGGCCATAGGCCAAGGAGATGTGGTATAGAAAGCGGCCAAGCTAAAGTGTAATTTCTACTTAAAAACAATGTATCTTTTGTTTCTTTCTCCGTTTTTTCTCTTTTTCCTCCTTCTTTTTTCTTTGTTTTTTTTTTCATTGTATTGTATTGTATTGTTTAATGTTGATATTTATTTTATAACCTCCTGCCTCTAAATCCTTTTGTCCCTCCTTTCGACTTTTTTTGTTTATTTTTTTCAACACACAACCCTTTTTCAATACTTGTACTCGTATTTGTTGCTATGGCTGTAGTAGATGATGTTGCTGCTGCTATTGCTGTTGTTGCTGCTTCTTTAATACGGGTTGATTAAGATTTGGGTCAAAGTTCAAAGTACCCTTTAGAAATCACTCAAAAGAAAAAGAATGTTTTCCGCAACTTAATGGCGGGTAATTAAAATAATAAATGATTGGCTGTTTTCTCTCTTCTCTCTTCGCTTTTCTCTTTTCTGTTCCCTTTTCTATTTGAGAAGTTTTTCTCTTCTTTTTTAATCGAAACAAAAAACAAAAATTTTCTGTATTACACTGCTCGTACTGAACTGAACTTGATTTAAGAGTCGTTGCATGTGATTCAATACCTCGGGGGTGGAATTTTTTTCGATTGTAAATTTTTCAAAAATAATTTGAGATTTTTTTTTAAGGCTATCTTGGACTGCCATCGGTTTGGCAAGACTATTAGCTGTTAAATATCTTTCATCTACATACATACATACATAATTGGTCACTACAACAACCCATCAGTCAGGAATACAACCTGGCTTCTCACACCACTTATGTTGTGTGTGTTATTTTTTGTTATACATGAGTAGCGGGACCTAACGACATATTTTTTCAGAAAGTTTTCATGGCAATTTTTTTATTTACTCACAGAGTTTTTGCCAGAAATCTGATCGCCAAAATATATTTCTTCATATTTTCGTTTTGTTGGAGATGTCTGGCCTGGGATTTGAACCGTGGCCTGACGTTTAATAAGCCAACACACTACCTACTATACCACAGCGACTTTTTATTTGAAAAAGACTGCCTTGTAAATAATTGATAAATACGAAGAACTGGTAATACAGTGCAGCAAAACGTAATATCGGGTTATCCATTCAGAGGTTTCCAAACTATCGGTTTGGCAAGATTATTAGCTGTTAAATATCTTTCATCTAAAGTATCATTTAATTAGTGGAAGGTTTTCCATGTACGAATACAAATCGTTGCACAACCAAAGAACACGTAAAAATAGTTACAAATTGAACTTCAAAAGCGATGGTCGAAACGTGACCATATTACGTGACCATTATGGGAAAATTGTGGTCGTCATAATCGGCCTATTGTGCAAGGAATTCTCAAGATTTTAAAGAAATTTTAAGGGACTAGAAACATTACAGATATGGTCAATATAAGGTGGGCCATTTAAAAGTTTAAATTTAAAAATGCAATAAAACAATAATGGTTTGTAATTTTGCCAAATTTTTGTTTTTGGTTGTGAAGTACAATTGTTCCGGTTAGAAATGGAATACAATTTCATGCATATGGCTGCTACGGCCGACCTCACTGTTCCTCATTCGATCGAACCAATTTTCGTGCACTTTTTCGAGTGTATGAGGTCGTATCTCGGCAATGGCACCACGAATGTTGGTCTTCAAATGCTCAATTGTCACTGGTTTGTCAGCATAAAACTTTTCTTCAACGGCGCCCTACAGAAAATAGTCCAACGGTGTCAAATCGCATCACCATTTTGTCTAATTAAACCGCCATCAAATGTTTGAAGCATGAGATGTGTGGCAAGTTACACCATCCTGTTAAAACCAAACATCGTTCGATAAGTGTCTCCATCGAGGTCCCATTTTGGCATTGGCTTTTGTAAGACCACGTGTGGCTTTTCTGAGGCCCAAATACGGTAATTTTGCTTATTAACGTACCCACCCGAAAAGATGATTTTTTTTGGCAAAATCGACATCATCGTGCAGTTCCCGTTGGCCCAATGAATATATAGATAATCTACTGAATTTTGTGACAGGGTAGAATAGATTCGAAATAACGCTGATGCTTCAAACTTAAAACCGATAGAAGGTCCACTCGATATTTTGAATTTACGAGCCCTAACCACTATTAATTCATACACCACGCATTTTTGTTTGATATGCTAATATTTAAAGTTCCATATTTTGGACAATAATAATGACAGAGCTTTGCGAGTTACATTTTCTGAAAGCTGAATTTTATAATCTTTAACTTGCATAAAATAAGTTATACACGTTTGGATAAATTTATTGAAAATATAAACTAAAGCAAAATTTCATTGTTTTTAGACCAAAAATATCTAACCATTGCTAACTCACTATTTTCTTCTACCATCTAACATTACTTTATTTTTATTATAACGGTACATTTCACTTAGTTATAATTTAGCAAAAGCACCACAAAAATTAACTTAAGAATTAAATTATACACTATAGGAATTAATGGTGGTCAAACAGTGTTTTATGAAAATAATGGACCTTGGTTTCAGGCTGTGTTTTTAAAATATTTACCCCAATATATACAAATAAATTTTATTAATTTAAAGATTACAGAATTATTTTTCAGAAACAGTAACTCTTAAGGCGCAGTCATTTTTATTCTCTAAAATAAGTTATTTCGAATATTCATACATGAAAACGCGCTTCGTGTATGAACTAATAGTGGTTACGTATGCAATACAAATTTTTTGTTTACTAATATTTTTATAATTTTATTATAACGGTATATTCTCATTTATTTCTAATTTAATTTTTAAAACCACTTTGGCAGGAATTTGAACACCCTGCTAAATTAATGTAGTCAGATAGTTTGGGTCGAAAAACAATGAAGTTTTGCTGTAGTTCGTGTTTTTGATGCAATTATAGAATATGTTTAACTTACTTTATATTAAATTAAAGATTATAAAATTACCTTTCAGAAAATGTAGCTCTCAAGGCGTTGTCAATATTATTGTCCAAAATATTAAACTTTAAAAATTGGTATATCAAACAAAAATACCTGATGTACGAATTAATAGTGGTTAGGGCTCGTATTCTGCTTTATTTCAAGGTTATTATGTTGTTTATAAAAATATTTTTGTTTTTCAAAACAAAATAAAATCGATATTTTTATATGGACCCCCGTGACGTATAATTAATATTTAAAATCACAAATTCCAACACTCATACGCTTACGTTATGATTATCGTGGTGGACAAAAAGGTTACGCAAAAACAGAATTATAAGCGACAGAAAGGTAGGTAGGCGTTGATAAAAAAAAAATTGAAAAACCCAGAAAAGAGAATGTGGAAAATGTATCATATTTCTTTGAAAATAATCCTGGAAGAACCATTACCGTACATTTGTTGAGCTATTGCTATGGCACAGATGGCTCTTTTATGAAATTAGGAACTGGACGGTATGTGTTCTAACAAGACGATGTCCCGCACCGCAAAACATGATCGATTTTAGTTGTATTCCATGATAAGTATCCAGAAATATTAAATCATGTTTTGACGATATCTATTGACCACTTAGGTCATGCATACCAAGGTGTCAAACCATTTGTAGGGTACATCAAATCTCCATAGGACTACATATCGCTCGAAATGTGTGAAGACGTTATAGAAAAACACCTCAAAAAGATCGACTCATTTAAATGACATTGTATTGCGTGTAGAATTTCAACAAGGTCTAAGCCTTCAAAAATATAATAAAAAATAAAAGCAACGAAATCATAGCTTTACAAGTGTTTGAATTGACTTTAACATTTGAACGAAACTATTGCACTTCTATTACGTTTTGTAAGGCTAAATATGCAATTAAATATCAAATTTTACTCCACGAGAAATATGAGTACCACCTTAAATAAGCCAGGAGTAAGTAGCATTTCATCTTTAAAGTCAGTCTCGTTTATATGGTCCCATTCGAAAATTTTCCGCACATCCGTCCAGAGGCTTCAAAATTCACTTTGAGTCACCAGGCCATACATGAGATTTGTATTCCATTCTTGGTCGGACATAAGCAAGAATATTAGATGAAGTGAAGTATTTCTTGCACCGTCTTAGGAAAGTGACTTGAATAATGTGCTGTTTCAAGATAACATCACATTGAATTTCAGAACATCACGAGCTTCTGACTCCCTAATATTTACACCAACCTTGAAGCAGTATTGATGCTTGACTAGTGTGTCAATATGACGCTTGAGGTCGTATTACAAATAGCATCGACTACTTTCTGTTAGCAGTATCCCAGAAAAAACTTTGAGAGTAAATAATATTGCCAGGAAAAGTTTCTCAAAAATCTGTCTCTCAGAGGCAGGTCCCGCCACTCATGGATGACATTAATACCCACCCAACTTGAGTTGTGTGAGAATATAGGTTGTAATACTGACTGAAGGACTGTAATTACCAATTCTGTAAGAATATGACGCTAAGAAGTTAGGTAATGGAGAAGGCTATATTGAGAATCATGGATTCTAGGAGAATAAATAAGTTGGATTCCCAATACCTTTCCGTTGGAAATTTTTAAGAGTAAAAAAAGAAATTTTCGTTGATGTTGTGAATTTAAATTTTGCTGTAATACGGACTTATAAGTTCGATAAGATATGTTTACAGAATTCAAAAGCTTTAATCCTTAGAATAAATTCAATTTATCACACAAAATGCTGGTTGCAGATTTTCAAAAATTACGAAAACAAAAATAAAAATCAAGGAAATTGTTTAATACCTGCTTCATTCACCAATGAATTCTTTATTTTAAGATTGGATTTTGCAATGTCAGCCTTCTTTGGCAGTTGTTATGCGTGTCGTCTAATGTTTTTTATATCCCTGTTATGTAGAGCAATGACATGTGACATGCTTTCCAACCGAGATCCAACTACCATACATACAGCACAGCACAGCACACAGTACCATGCCAGTGTTGCATAAATTGCTCAAACAAATGTGACAAAGTCTCAAAGGTGTCAAAAACATAAACGTTTAACTCCAACAACAACAACAAAAAATGAAAAAGAAAACTTGAAGGAAAAAAACGAAGAAAACTGGAAGAAAGCATGAGATAAACAAAAAGCAACAACAAAAAAGCTTGAAAAGCATTTAAAAAAATCATTCCAGAAATTCTTGGTTTTTTTTGCTTGCAAAAGCAAAAAACAGGAAACTAACACGTACACACTTACACATACACATACACAATAAACAATAAGAAAATGTTTGGCATTATAAACGTAATGACATCCTTTTCAACGTATGTATGTATGTGTGCGTGCGGCAGTTATAAAATTAAAACATTTCTCTTTCTAAAAAATTTTTTTAAAAAATATAAAAAAATACTCGAAAATATTTTTGATTTTAGGAAGTGTGTGTTGAAAGTAAAAAAAGAAAAAAAAAATTGGAAAACCAACTACATAAAATGGAAACTAACCAGGCGTATGAGTGACGTAAACAATATTATTCTGAGAACCCAAAGGCATAAAAAGAAAAATTTCATTTCAATTATTTTAATAACGACAACAGGACTTTAGTTAACAGGACAAGGACAAGAAGCAAAAGATTTGTAAAACTGTTGCGGTAGATATTACGTGTGAAAAGGGGAATGCGAATAATAATGAGAGAGTGGATCAATAAGTCCGTGACTCTTTTGAATGATAGACGTTATTGGTTATTATTGAAAACATCACATCACATACATAATTGGTCATTACAACTCTTCAGTCAGGATTACAACCTAGCTTCTCACATCACTCATGTTGTGTGTTAATTTTATACATGAGTGGTAGGACGAACAGTTTAAAGTTGATTCAGATCTCTTTGAGAAACTTTTTCAAGCCATTTTTTTATTTACTCTCAGAGTTTTTTCTACGACTACGGCGACTACGAAAGTGTGGCGAAAGACAAGTACTACTCCGTAAAACTGCGTGATTACTACAATCCCTTGTAGTACAGATGGAACAGTGAAATACAATCCAGATTATGATGGAGAATCAATAGATAGATTGGATACTCTGCCTCCATTAATGAGCACTTACACTCTCTGCGGCCGAAAAGCCTCAAAATACACAGCGAGACACCGGGAAATAAATGAGATTTGTATTCCATTTTCGCTCAAAGTGGTGTAAACAGTTCGGAGAGCTCAGAAAGAGTAAAGTATTTCTATTACAGTTTTAAAAAAGTGCAGCACTTGAATGCTTCTGAGGACCCTTGAAAATAAAGTTAGTTTTTATGCCCTGAACATTCAGAGGTCTTTAATATCTAAACCATCACAAAGTTACAGATGCCGATTAAAGTAGTGTAAATAGTTCGGAGAAATCAGGAGAAGTGAAGTATTTTTGTTACATTCTTAAAAAACTGAGCCACTTGAATGCTTCTGAGGATACTGAGAACACTTGAACATAAGGTTGGTTTTCATGCCCAGAACATCAAGAGCTTCTGTCTCCTTAATATCTAAACCACCACAAAGTCCCAGATGTCGGAGATTGACCGTAGATCACGTGAGATTGAAGTCTTCATATTGTTACGAAAATGGAAAGTCTAAATACTGGTGTTTTGCTTTTATGTCACGTAACATTAAAATTATAAACAAACAAACAAAAGCAATGCAGTGAACAAACTTGTTTACAAATTATCGTACTGCTTAATATAACAACAAACACCAGCATAAAAAAATGGTAAACAAGTAAACATAAATACAACAACAAATGTTACAAGAATAAATATAAACAACGATGTTTACATTTATAGAGATTTCGAGAAGGCGAAGTCAAAGCGTTTGGTCTCCGATCAAAATAATGTGAATCGCTTCGGTCAAAATGAGTATCATTGACGAAAATAAGGAAGGAAGTTGATAGCTTAAGGTACCCCTACATTTAATCTGAACTCGTTTGATGGAGTCCCATTCTTAACAACCCGTATAGTGCGATCCTTGAGAAAACATGGAATAAATCGAGAGAAGCAACTAGAAGTTATAACTAAAGCTATAACCTTACTTTCACCAAATCGTTGGATAGATTAGTTCCCTATTTCGGAGAGTCACGATTACTAGTCACCAGTAATACAGGTCTTATAGAAACCGTATTGCCGGTTTGTAATCAAATTGTTAGGTTTGTAATCAGATTGTTAGATACTTAACAAGTGGTTTATTATAATTTTCCGAAAAGAACAAAAAGTCACCAGAAATAGAACTGAATTATAGAAAGACTCAAGGACCATCAGGCATATTATTATTATGGCATCAGGCCATAAGTATCCCTGGCAAAGATATATCGAACAAAACGAAAACGACATATAAAGAATTGGGCGATTTTCTCTCAGAAGTATGGTGGCAAAAACTGTGATAGTAAATTAAAAATTGCTATACAAAGTTTCTCAAAAATGTGTAGTTCTGAGTCGACTTTAAATTCTAGATACCGTCATTCATGTATAAAAATTAACACATACCACCTGAACGATGTGAGAAGCTAGGTTGTAAACCTGGCTAAATTAATTAAGTAATTATGAAATGATTTCGCAAACGAATTATTGGTTCCCGCCGTATTCTAGTAAGTAGTGTGTTGGCTTATTAGACGTGATGACTCGGTTCAAATCCAACGAAACGAAATATGAAAAAATATTTCTTCGGAGCACATTTCTGGCAAAAACTCTAAGAGTAAATAAAATTGCTTTGCAAAGTTTTTAAAAAATTTTTAATTCGGACGCGAATTTAAACTGTATGGTCACGCCACTCATGTATAAAAATTAACGCACAGAACATAAGTGGTGCAAGAACCAACTATGAGGTATAAAGCCCATGGTAATATTAGTATTAGATTGAAACCAAACCAAAAAAAGTTGTTAATATTGAAATCATTGGAATTTACATGGAGTCGCTGGAATAAAAGTGTTAAGCATTTACAAGAAAATTACCCAAAAAATGAAATTCTTTTCGTCAAATCGTTTTCTATTCAAGAATCCCTTTTTAATAATTCAAAACTGTTTGGAAAATAAGACAAATTTTATTCCATTAGCATGGCTGGGAATAAAATGGGTGTCGATCTACCCAATTGAAACATCTCAATTGGCTGTGTGTTGCTAATGATTTTGAATATCCTGCATAATTATCATTCCGTTCGTTGTATTCAAATGGAACTGTAATCGATAAACTCTTTTAAATATTTCGAAATGCAATCGCACATGCAATTTGTATTCCAGCATTCCCTAAGAATTTATGAATCTTTGCCTGGTGGCTCTCTCTCTCTCTCTCTTCCCTATACGATGGCATTTTCGTTCAATAATAGCAATAAAAAGCAATTGTTACAAATGTCTTCATCTATTTGGCTTTAACACTTAAACGCTTTCAAAATAGAATCACAGACACAGACAAACACAGTCATCTCTGCAAATTTCTTCAATCCATTGAGGAAATTGCAGAAATTCAAAAGACACCGCACAAGAAATGGAAAACCAAATGGGGAAAGTTCTGAAGAAAACTAAAAAAAAAGTAAAGAAGAGTTTTAGTTCTTTTCCAATTTAAAAAAGAAAAAAAAAGGAAGAAAGTGAACAAAAACGATAACGACAACGACAACGATTTGTACAAGTGCTCGCTGCTTGCTAGAAGTACTCGAACACATACGCTACAATACTATGGCATTTGTGTTGGCATATGAAATAGAAGTTGCGGTGCTCAAGTAACAAGTGGATTTTCTTTTACTCTCTCTCTCTCTCTGTCAATAATTTATAGACTCTAGAATCTAAATAGAATGGGGAGAAGAAATAAAAGCTATAAAGTAAACTTCTTAAGAGTTGGTGTGGCTTAAAGCCAACTTAAGTAACAATAAAAATAATAGAGCCCAAGAATACATGAACAAAAAAAAAAGAATCTTAAAAGTCATCAAAAAAAAAAAATAGAAACAGAAAACGAATTGAGAAGGAAAACGAACGACAACAAGAAAAAAACCCCTCACTTCTGTTATGTCTTTGCCAGCGTTAGAAGAAGAAGAAAAAGAAAAATTCTCCAAATAAATGCGATGAATGGATGAAAAAAATCACAAAAATATCCACAAACCACTATCTTAGACATGATGTGGCAAATCTGAACTAGAAACAGAAGCGTAGCACATGTTGCATTGCATAAAAGCCAAGGGTATGGGCACACACAGAGAGAGAGAGAGAGAGAGAACAAGAAATAAAATTAACTTCCATAATAAATTTATTGACTTAAAATACTAGTACAGACACACACAGACACAGGCACACACACACACATACACCCTCTTCCTCTCTCTCTCACACACACATATTCAATCAGTCTTAAAATAAACACATACATACACTCGCCTATAAATACTTAGTGACATATCATGTTCCATACATAAACTGGCAATGGTTATATTCGTACACGTACGCTAAGCTGAAAAACTCACATTCACACATACAAACACCCTTGCACTATGGGAGAGATAAATAAATTTTTCATTTTAACATTTTAGTTGTTGTTGTTGGTGTAGTTGTTATTTGTTTGTTTGTTTTTCAATCCATTTGTACGTGCGTTGTACGTTTTCTGTGTCTTCTGTCGTCCATCTGTTTGTGTTGTAAAGCCAAAGGGAGGTCTCTATCACTTATTTTGGGGGCATGCAACAACTATTTGCTTACATATGCTTATGCCACTGTATGCCGTGCACAACATATATTAGAATACACAGAAAAAAACTAACTTTTCATAGCACAAGGTTTTGCATTTCTTTTTGGTAAAAAAAAAAATTAAAATACAACGCTCTTATTGCCTGTTAAATTGGGAAATTTTTCATATAGTTTTACGAAACCCTGGACAAATGATTTCCAGCGGTAGTACGTTTATCCAAATTCTACATCATCGTAAGAGTTTTTCCAATGCAGTGCCAGTTTATCGGAATACACCTCCTCCAGTTTCGCATTCCATTTTAGAGTCATCGGTGCAAATCGTTGTATCACTGTCACCGATGACGGCTTCAGCAACCTATTCTTACCGTGTGGTAGTGTGAGTCTTGTATGTTCGTCCGAAAACAGTCTCCGGTACCATGTTGTCACCTGGGTGAATCGGTTCTATTTTACGTAGGTTCTACTTCACGTAGGCCACCGTACATGGCCTAAACATATCCGAGAACTTAAGTCTCAGTGTAGTTTGAGCAGTCACGTTTCGGAGGAAGATGTCCTATGGTTGTAGAGGCAAGATGACCTCGATGCCAGCCTGCGGCGTGGACTTCAAACCTCCCGTGATGCCCAAGCGTGCCAACCTCTGTATCTTGTTCAGAGCCCGCCACCGTACTAATGGCCCGTAGAAGAGTATAGGCCGTTCAACCGCTGTGTATCTCCAGTGGTTGAACCATGCCTGCTGGCCGTATCTACAACCAAACGTCCTTTTACAGGCATACAAGGCACTCATAGCTTTTTTCTTTCTTTCCTCCATGTTCCTCTTCCAAGATAGTTTAGAGTCCAGAATGATACCCAAGTACTTCCTAATTGCCTTTATAGGTAAATAATTTCAATTCATTTTGAATTCCTTTTTCATGGCTTGTATGATTCGATTTCGTTGATGGCTATTCAGAATTCTTTTGACTTCATGAGCTTGTAAAAGTTTTTATATTATTTTCAAGACCCTTGCCGAGCGAATTCGGCATGAGAGTACACATCTTCAGCGACAGTGAAACGGGCGATTAGATCCCTGCAGAATGTGTAAACCACATCTAAGATTGTCCAAGTATGCTGGGTGTCTCTGGAGGAGAAAGCGAAAAATTCGATGGTTGGGTTTCTGCACACGGAAACACTGGAGGTAACAATAAGGCCGAGGCACTTGCTAAAGTTTGCACCACGGATTACTCAATTGAATTCCAGCATGAAGTCGACGTAGTCTAGTAGGTAGTGTGTTGGCTTATTAGACTGAAGGCCCGAGTTCGAATCCCAGGTCAGACATCAAAACGAAAATATGAAAATATTCCTCTTCCTCTCAGCAGATTTCTGGCAAAAACTCTGAGAGTAAATAAAATTGCCATGAAAAGCTTCTCAAAAAACTATCGTTCGGAGTCGACTTTAAACTGTAGGTCCCGCCACTCATGTATATAAAATTAATGCACACAACACAAGTGGTGTGAGAAGCTAGGTCGTAATCCTGACTAAAGGGTTGTAATGACTAATTATGTATGCATCCCTGCATGAGATTGGCACTCCTCTGCAGAGAGGCAAATAAATGGTCTTACAGCACTCCAGTCTTTGGCAAAGGTAAAATGGGTTAATGAAACCACTTGTAGAGATACCACACATATCCGGACCGACATTGATACATGCAGAATATACATTGAACCTATCAAGATTCCATCTAATCTAATCATAGCAGTGATAATAGGACACTGGCCTTACGCCAGGAGTCTGGGAATACCGCACAACGACTTCTATAGAAGTTGCAATGACAAGGAACAAGAGGAGACCACATAACATCTTCTTTATCATTATCCTATGCTTTGGAATTTGAGAAGTAGAACTCTTAGACACCCAGAATTAAATGACGAAACATGTCTAACCATACCTTCATAAGACTTTCGGGATGGTGAGTAACGTCAAACAACAGCTATAATTATATGTCAGAACAGTTTGTAGTAGTCGCTGAAGTGTAGTAGGTAGTGCGTTGGCTTATTAGACGAGAGGGCATGGTTGAAACCCCAGGCCAGATATCTCCAACAAAATGGAATACTTTGGCCCATAAATAAAATTGCCATGAAAAAGTTTCTCAAATATCTGGCGTCCGAAGAAATCGGCTTTAAACTGTAGGCCCCGCCACTCATGTATAAAATTAACACACATAGCATAAGTGGTGTAAGAAGCTAGGTTGTAATCCTGACTAGGGGATTGTAATGACCAATTATGTATGTATGGCATCCGAATAAACTTGTTATTAATGGCAGCCTATGCTTTCATACGTCTCTGTAACAAATTAGAAAAATTTCACGGCCACTTGTTGTCTATGCATCCTTCGACAATAAAATATTTACTACACTCGTGAAATTGAAACTTTAGCAGCATATTTCTCTAAGTGTAACTCTATTTCCTTTTTTAAATTTGGTTTGGTTCCGTGTGCGTTTATCACTTCACACGTAAGTGCCACACAGAACATTCGTAATGATTGTAGTCGTACGTAACGGAAAACCCTAAGAGTCCGTTCGGTTAGTCAGTTTGTCAGTTGGTTATCGATGTTAAACATCTATAAGGCGTAAACGTGATTTATTTTAATAGATAATGATAATGTTTTATCGATTTTTTATCTGCCTTAACAATAGATAAATGGGAGTTGGGGGGGAGGGCCAACACAGTCACTTACATAAATCCGTTAAAGTGAAAATGGCAAAAAACAACCACAACAACAAAGCTGCGCATTGAAATCTTCTTTTTTTTTTTTTGTTTTCGCATTTCTCTTTTCCCCAAGCAACACTGGAAAGCAACAAGCCAGTCAAAAATCGAAAAATAGTTTCTGTGTGGATTTTACGCTTCATTTACTTTGAATTTCTGCTACCCCTTCCCTCCCATATCCCATTTCTATAAAATTTTAATACAGAAGCAGCAGCAGCAGCAGCAACAGCACATAAATCAAGGCTGAAGTGTCAGTCTGGTAAAAGACAAACATAATTAATCATGTTGCAGGGAAGCCAGTAGTCAGAGACGACAGCCAAACAGTCGAACGGATGGTGGATTTAGGCACGAGCGAAAAAAAAAGCAAAGTGAGTGTGAATTTCAATAAATTTAATTGAATGTGATGGTTTTTAATAGATTTTGAATGCGGCTGTCATTTGATTTGAGTGGCAGTAACGCGTTGTAACATTAAATGGATTTCAGACAATTTGGGGCATTTGGGAAATATGACGACCATAAACGAAAACCAAAATTAATTTGAATGAGAAATTTGTGAAAATTTAATTTCAAGGATATGAAGATATTCTTAAGGATCTGAAAAGAATAAACGCTTTGATGGGCAAATTCAAGCATTCGCCAACTTCGACATTGTTGGCAACGCTGGTCACAATGTCTCCTCTGTCAATAAGTCTCAGTGCAATAGAAATTGTGATGGAGACGGACCGGAGGACTGCTGCATTATAAGTGCGGACAATGGAACATTTTATGGTAATTGATAAACAGTTCATCGAACATCTTCCCTACATGAATCGCAAATAGAAATATTTTCTGCTGTCTTCTGCTTTTGGTGAGCTCACCATTAAGGTGAAGTGTATTGCATCTTGTACAAGCCTCCTTAGCTTCTTTCAGCCTAACATAAGTTGTGTTCAGCAAATGTTCTGCTCTAAAATATTGGTGTCTCGAGCTTAGCTTCTTTCAGCCTAACATAAGTTGTGTTCAGCAAATGTTCTCCTCTAAAATATTGGTGTCTCGAGCTTACGAAGGTCTTTCCATCATATTGATGACTTCATCAACAAGCCAATATCCGTTCAGTGTCCACATTTTAATCTAGTAACACGATTTCTAGCTCTAGAGACAATTATTGAATCCGGATCTCTACCGATGGGACATACAGCCCCTGCGCTGACCAACATTTTCGATGATTTCAGTGGAATTCGGTCAGTACTGGGACTGTGCTTACTTGTGGCATCACAATAGAAGGTATGCGAGCTCAATTGAGTTTTGGTATCAAAGCTTCCCGCCCAACTAAGCTTACCTTTATCGATGGTATAAAGAAATTGATGTTGTACTGTTATAATAAATAAATCAAATTAAGCACGTTCACCACGAATACGTCTGGCCAATTGGATGTCCTTGGGCATAATAGTGACACGTTTAGCGTGGATGGCACACAAATTGGTATCTTCAAAAAGACCAACCAAGTAGGCTTCACTAGCTTCTTGAAGAGCCATTACAGCAGAGCTCTGGAAACGCAAATCAGTCTTGAAATCTTGAGCGATTTCACGAACCAAACGTTGGAAGGGCAATTTGCGGATCAACAATTCAGTACTCTTTTGATAGCGACGAATTTCACGCAAAGCAACTGTACAAGGGCGATAACGATGAGGCTTCTTTACACCACCGGTGGCTGGTGCACTTTTACGAGCAGCTTTAGTAGCCAATTGCTTACGTGGTGCTTTACTACCAGTCGATTTACGAGCAGTTTGCTTAGTACGAGCCATTTTATTTCTTCACTTTTTGTTTTTTTTCACTTCACTATATATGAACACAAACACTGTCAACACACGAATGTTTTGTATTGTTTTTACGCTCTTGTAGGTGATGTTCTCATCTCGCCACTAAACCAACTTATAGAAATCTCGAATTGTGCTGATAAGCTGGCCACAAAAAAATTGAAACACTGTATGATCATAAGAGATGCTTACTATGGCACAGTGTCTGGCATCAATGTCTAGACTATGTCGACATAGTCCAGTAGGCAGTGTGTTGCTTTATTAGATGTGAGGCTTCGGTTCAAAGCCCACATCAGACATCTCCAACTAAACGAAATGTTTTGAAAATATTTCATCGGCGACTTCCTCTAAGCAGATTTCTGGCAAAAACTCTGGGAGTAAAGAAAATTGTCATGAAACTAGATCGTAATCCCAACTGAAGGTTTGTAATGACCAATTACTTATGTATACATGACATTAATAAATGCAGGAAATATTGCCTAGATAAAGAGAAAGTTTAAACTATTCAGCATCTTCTTTTTGTTTGTCCTTCAGCTGTAACAAAAACGTAGAGGAGGAAATATACTTTCAGGAGTAATTCTTTCAGGTTCCCCATTGAATCGTTATGTTTGGCCAGGATGGCTTATCTCAAGATAAATTCTCTAGGGGTGTAGGAAAATTAAAAAAAGTTTTTTTTAGCTTCTTCAGAGTGTAACAATACACCTGGCGGCCACGCCTTAAGCGAGCTATTTCTCAATCCTCAGAGAAACTTCTTAAAGTGACAAGAAGTCCTTTGGAGGCCCACTAACATTTTATTCCGCTTCACATCCAGTTGTTAATCAAATTGAAACCCCGCTGGGTATTGAATTTCATTGAAATCGCTTAACCATCACTGAATACAAATTAATGTTGACTTCAATACATAAATAACAGTTTTAGCACACACACGCATACACACACAGACACTTGTATTCCGTCATTGCATTTATCCATGTGTCATATTTAAAAAAAAAAAAAAAAAAAAAAAAAAACGAAGGGGAACAAAACCCTATGAAAAGTTGAACAAAAAAAAAAAAGACAGAGAAAAAACAACAACAAATTAACACTTGTTTTTAGCTGACACTTAAAAAATATACACAACAAATGAAACCAAGTCAATCGTGATTGATTTCCAATGAATTTAAAGCAATTCTAGCCATACATGATACACTGACTAGAGCTGCCTGCTGATTTAATTTTTCATGTGTTTTTATTACTGCAGCCGCCTCTTTTCCCTATTTTCCCCTTTCAATACAAACAGAAACAAAAAAGAGAAAAATAAACGTCAAAAGGTGTGATTTAAAATAAACAAAAACTGGAAAAAAATAATTGAAAATCTACTTGATTTTAATGGTAAACGCACAGATTTCTACTGAAGAGAGTGGCAAAAAAAAAATAAAATCTCAACTCAATGAACTTTACAAAAAAGAAAAAAAAATTCAGCGAAAAAAAAAGGATTTTTTAAGCGCACACACACACACCCAGATACTTTAATACAATGAGAGTGCCAAGTACTTGAAGTATGAAAGAAAATTAAAAAAAAAAACAATTTTTACATACAGTGGGGAAAAAACTCTCTTTTCTCTGAGTGCAACATGAAAATAAAACAGAAATAAAATTAATAAAAAAAAAAGAAATAAAGAGGAAAATAAAAACAGAAAAACACAAATTGTACCTCATCAAAGTTCTAGTGATGCAAATCAACATGTATGGATGGAAATCGAATAACAATCCTTCGCTTTTCATGCCCTCTTTCACACTGTTGCCAACATCGTCATCATCATCATCATCATCATCATCATCATTATCATTGAATACAGCGTCGAAAGCAGCACTGGCAGCAGCAATAGCAACAATTGTGTTGTTAAGCCACAAAAACAGGCAAAAAAAAACCCAGCCTTCAATGGTTTAAATAACCGAGGTAGGGCACAAGCAAAAAAAATATTAAAAAAAAGAAAAAAATTTAAGAAGAAAGGGCTGCCGGGGTCCGGGTAAGTGCAGAGTTAAAGTGTTTTACATACGCAAACGTTCATTCACTTGCATTTCATTAGCACGTATCAGCGACTAAAAATCACAGACATACACTCACAACCATCAGTTTACATACACCGGCAACTGCCATTAAAGGCAATGACTGCGTATTTTCAAAAGTACATATTTGTGTTTATAGTGTGTGTGTGTTTGTATATGTAAAGGTTTTTGTTGTTACTATTTTGTGTTTCAGTTTATCAGTCATTCATTCATTCGTTCATTCGTTTTTGTGTTTTTTTTTTTTTAGTTTTTCCAAATGTATGCCACAGTCATGCATGTTTTATACTTGAGTGCAAAACACTCTTATACATGCAACGACATCACTCACTTCCACACTCTAAAACAGAAAGAGATAGAGATAGACAGAGACAGAGACAGAGAGAGTAAAATCAGCATCATATAATCACACAGTTATAGAGTTATGCTCATACAATATGTATGAAAATGGTGGTATTATGCATTATGCTCTCTCTCTGTATAGCTGCACTAATGACTTTTTCAACACTAAATCCAGCCAACCAGCCAGTATCCATAAGGCAAAAAATCCTTTCATCTCATTCTTTATCATTTCCCTCCTCTCATCTCTTTGCCATTTACAAACGTTAAAACTTTACATATTTCGTATGGTACACTGAAAGAAATAGAATTTATGTTTGGCATAACTTAGGCAACTCCATGAGATTCAGAAATCTGAGAATATTTTTAATTCATAGTGAATTTCCAATAAAGCCTCAATTGAGGTTCATGGCGATTCCATCCTGAGGGCAAGTAATGAAAATTGATCGCTATTCACGGATGATGAGTATTCACAATGAGAGAATTTTGGTTTGAAACTATAAAATAAAGATTCCAATTTGGACAATGTGTTCACCACTGCCACCGTAGTCTAGTAGGTGGTGTGCAGACATATTAGACGTGAAGCCAGGATTCAAACCCCAGGTCAGACATCTCCAACAAAACAAAATACCAACAAATATTTCATCGGCGACTTCCTCTCAGCAGATTTCTAGTAAAAACTCTCTGAGAGTGAAAAAAAATTGACATGAAAAGTTTCCCAAAAATCTGTTGTTCTTAGTCGACTTTACACTGTAGGTCCCTCCATTCAAGTATAAAATTAACACACACACAGCATAAATGGTGTAAGAAACTAAGTTGTAATCCTGACTGAAGGGTTGTAATGACCAATTACGTATATTATGTATGTTCACCATTGGCGACTACATGTTACATGGAACCAATAACCACAGAGAAAGATTCCAGTGCGCTTATGATGAATGAAATAGGTTAGTTTCGATCAATTGCCTGCCAAAATAGGATAACTCTGGCAATTCAGCATTTTACCTCTAAACTACAGATCCAATGTGAAAAACAACACGAAAACAAGACCCTGAGTTATAGGAAAGTAAGGGATGGTTAATCTCTCATATTCTCTAGACGCTATAAGACAGGATTTGCTGAACTTCCGAACAGCCAGTGTAGTGTTATCATATAATGTGGTAAGTAAGTGACTTAGGATAGAATGGAATAGACAGAACTAGTAGGTTTGTTGAAATTAATGTCAGTTTAAGTGCACTTCGTGGCCTATTGTGATACCACAAGAAGTTATGCCTCAAAGCTACTTAATTGACTAGACCATATAGGCCAGCCTCGCAGCTTTACTTTAAAATACAATTTACCTTTAATTAAGCTGAAGAATAGATGAAAAGTTTAATGAATCTTATAATTAGTCTGATGCCCAGAAACAGCAGATTCGTGAAACTACGGGATAAAAAGGTCTGCGTTGAGCCAGAGATGTACAGCTACAGACATGAGTAATAGATAAGCGAAATCTCAACGTCATATCATCACTGTCAATCAATACAGTGGTAAATATCTCGGTACGTTCTAGTTTAAATATCGGGTGGGCCATCTATCGGTTTAAATTTGAACCATTATCGGTTATTTCGAATCTGGCAATACTTATGTCATTCTTGTCTCCATTCAACGTAATGAATCGATTTACGATTGAGCAACGTTGGGATTTATTGGGCCAAGGAGAAGCTGATCGATTATTTTGATTTTGCTAAAAAAAATCATCTTTTCCGATGAAGTTCATTTTACTCTTGGTGGGTACGTTAATAAGCAAAATTGCCGTATTTGGGGCTCACAAAATCCAAACGTGGTCTTACAGAAGCCAATGCACCCTTTACGAGTGACTGTTTGGTGCGGCTTGTGGTGCAGAGATATCATGGGCCCATATTTCATTGAAAATGAGGACGTCGCAACCATTGCGGTTAATGGAGACACCTATCGCACCATGATAACCGCATTTTTTGTGCCCTCTCTTCATGGTATTGATGTGAACGATGTTTGATTTCAACAGGATTGTGCAACTTGCCACACATCTCACGTCACAATCGATTTAATGCCTCAAAAGTTTGATGGTCGTTTAATTAGCTGAAATGGTGATGTCAATTGGTCGCTTAGAGGCTGCGATTTGACACCGTTGGACTATTTTGTGTGGACTGCCGTTAAAGAAAAGTGTTATGCTGACAAACCGGAGACAATTGAGCATTTGAAGGCCAACATTCGTGATGTCTTACTTTCGAAAAAGTACATGAAAATTGGTGCGATCAATTGAGGTACTGTGAGGCGACGGTCATATGCATGAAATAATATTCCATTTCTAAATGGAACAATTGTTCTTGACAACAGAAAATTAATTTGCCAACATTTCAAACCGTTTTTGTTTTATTGCATTTTTAAATTTAAACTTTTAAATGGGCGACCCTATAGTTAATTGGTATATTTTTTATCCTATATAGGCAAGATGAGCTTTGTAGCAAAGCAAGATTCCCTCTCAGCCCACGATTTATTGGCACAAAATTTGTAGAAAAATAATAATTTAA
This sequence comes from Sarcophaga caerulescens, assembly GCA_927399465.1. Lineage (NCBI taxonomy): Eukaryota > Metazoa > Arthropoda > Insecta > Diptera > Sarcophagidae > Sarcophaga > Sarcophaga caerulescens. The sequence goes on from OV656867.1 coordinate 19,126,571, forward strand.
AGGAGGTAAAAGGATTTTTCCAAAGTAGGAGTGTGGCTACTCTATTATCCATATGGGATGGACACTAAATTACAGTAAATTAAGATCAATGGAATCATGAAAGTTGTTAATCAGTTTAGAGTTTAGCTCAGGAGAGACTTGATTGCTACTTTGAAGTGAAAGCAAATAAAGCTGTTAGGTAACTTCGGTCTGAAAAACACTGCAGTAGTTTGAGAGGCGTGCAATTGACTTGGTATTAAGTTTTTCAAAATCTACTACAGTCTAGTTTAGATCCTTGTTTATGGACATCTTCCAAATCCATGGAGAATCCTATCGTTCTAGACAAATTCATTTACATACACACGTACATAATTACTCATTACCAGCCTTCAGTTAGGATTACGACCTAGGTTCTCGCACCGCTTATGTTGTGTGTATTAATTTTATATATGAGTAGTGGGACCTACAGTTCAAAGTCGACTCCGAACTACTGAGTTTTTGCCAGAAATCTGCTGAGAGGAAGTCGCAGAAGAAATATTTTTTCATATTTTCGTTTTGTTGCAGATGTCTGACCTGGGGTTTGAACCGTGGGCTCATGTCTAATAAGCCAACACACAACCTACTAGACTACGACGATTTCGACAAATTCATTTACATACATAACATATGTACATACAACCCTTCAGTCAGGATTACGACCTAGTTTCTTACAAATTCATTTACAGATTGGAAATACTCACATTTTATAAAGGAGTGTCTAAAGCGTATAATTAGACAGCATCACAGGGCAATAAGTGCAGCTGGTGAACTGACGATTAGTACAGCACATGCTGCATCACATCAGATCTCCTCACAATCATTTAAGTAAGAGTTTTATGTTATTTAAGTACCCTACTAAAAGAGTTCTTCGTAAAGATAACGATTGAACAGAGCTGGAGAGTTCTAGTGCTACCAAGTGTAATCAGTAGTAAGTTAGTGACAACCTCATGATATCTAGGCTGGAATATCTTGGCATTAAAAGGTTTTACAAATTGATGTAGTGATCTTAAGCACTCGAGTGTATAGCCTATCTAGATGACGCTGAGGATGGAATTCTGTATCCCAATCTCTACCACGCTATTGTATCATCAAGTTTTATTAAAAGTTAAAAGATTTCTTTCAGTGTATCACCACTTTAGCCTGTCTTTGCAATTTGAATGAGTATGTATGTATGTGTGTGGGTATTAATATATTAGTGGGTGGGATATAAAAATCACTTTTAATAGGTTATATGGCAGGCATTAAAGGCATGAGATTTTTTCTGTTTTTTTTTTTTTTGGTTTTTTATTTGAAAAATCAATAGGGTTCTCTGTATTACGCTATAATAGAGAGTCGGTCGTTATACAACAACAACAACAGCAACAACTACAGAAGTGACAGTATAAAAGTCATATATGAACTGACTAAATAACGGATGATTGCACGCACACACACAGAGAAAGACGGACAGATGCTGTTGATCAGTTATTAAAAACCAACCAGCATATGAGTACGTACAGTATTAACGAGAGTATAAATCATAAATGTATTGTATGATGAAGACAGAAAATGTATCGAATACAGAGCAACAGAGAGCGGAGAGAGAGGGTGAGGATATTGATGCAAGAGGTATTTAATAACTGTTTTGTAAAATGCATGCAACAGTCGTTTAATATTTTCGTTCGATTTTGTTTTTTTTTTTTTGTTACAAATTATTGCAACACTTGCTTAGATGATGATGAATAAATTTAAATTGTGGCAACAATTTGAAAATGATTTTTCAAATAATGCAAGAAAATTAATACAAATTTTTTGAATTTAAATAAAAAAGGGGGAATATGTTTGGGTTCTTCTAAATTTAAACAATAAATTTTAAAGTGTTATAATTTACCAGGATAGTTAAGGAAGAGAGCATTTCAACTCATTGGATTGATTATCTGGTTCATCAAAATTAATTGCTTTTACATCGTTTAACGTTAAAATTATAAACAAAAGCTAGAAAAACAAAACAATGAACTTGTTTACAAATTATCGCACTGCTTAATGTAACAACAAACACCAGCATAAAATAAACGGTAAACAACAAGTAAACAAAAATATACCAACAAACACTAAAATAATAAACGTAAGCAACCATGTTTATATTTATAAAAGTTTCGAAAAGGCGAAGTCAATAACGTTCGCCTTCAAGAACATTCATCAGACAGTTTACTTTGCCATATAAAAGGCAAAGCAAAGCAGGCGACTGAGTTAGTGAAGATCAGTAAGTCTTGTGTGAAGACGCGGTCTGTTCGAAGAGAGTAATCGTGGTTTGAAGATCTCCGTTACAAAGATCATTCGATCAATTGTCTAGTAATTGTTATTGTTTATGTAAAGGGTATAAACAGAGGCATAACAAAGAAAAGCAATTGTTGTTGTTTACATCAAGTTCTGAACAGTGGCACACAGATTTGTGCGAATAATAAAGAGTTTTAATTAAAACTAAACACAAATTTATTTTTATTTTATTTGCAATCTACGAGCTCATATTTTAAACGTTTTTAAAATGTAAAAACATAACAATACATACATAATTGGTCATTACAACGCTTCAGTCAGGATTATAACCTAGCTTCCCACACTAATAAGCAAGTAGGCAGGACACCTACTAGACTACAGCGACTACGAATATTAAAATTTAAAAACGACAATTATTAAGGAGGATAAAAAATAGAATTGATTAGCCACTGAGCTTATTGCATCGACGGCCATGTTTAAAAACTCGTTTACGGTAGTGCGATCTCTTAAGGTATTCGTTATTAACCAAAAGGTGTTTCAAAGAAAGGGCATCTAATCAAATACTATTTATCGCAGTCTAGAAGGTAGTGTGTTTAGTTACTGGTCAAGAGCTGCAAGTTCAAACCTAAGCTGGGATATCCGGCAAAAAATTAACTGACAACTGCTCATAGCCTTATAGACCTCTGATAGAAACTCTGAGGATAACTCGGAAATTCTTAACAATGAAGTGACGTATAGAAGCGCTTGTATTTTGTCAGAATTTTATAGTGGAGCTGTATAAAATACTAAAGGCTGCTGCAGATGATGTGTCGACTAAGAATAGAGCAATATTAGGTTTTCAACACCTGTTGGAAATATTTAAACTATTATGTTTCGAGATAATTAAAATATCACCAGAAATAGATTTCAAATCAATGAACCCATTTCAATAAATTTTTTCTACAGTAACTGGCGTAAGTCAAGAAGAATGAAATGCACTTGGATCCAAAGACATAATCCCACTTAGTGGTATTTCGCTTGAATTCTATCTTTTTACATACTTTGTAGTTTTTATTAAATTAAAATTATTAAATTTTATTCTTTTATATTTACTCACCAAACTTTCGCTTCCAGAAACAACCTGAAAGTAAAGAAATTTAAATGTTGTTGTTACTAAAACTGAACTGAAAAATTATTTAATTGTCATAAATATGTTATTAAAATTATATTCTCCTTAAGGACTTTGTAGATTTATTGTCTGTTATTAATTGTTTACAAAACAAGATAAAATCTGTCAATCTTAAATGTCCACTTTTTCTTTGTAAACCATGCACCACTCCCTTACCACGAATCCAAAAACAAAAATCTTCATTTTTTACGTTCTACCTTTAATAGACCAGCAAACATTACTAATCTGGCCACTCTAATCTTGAATTCTTTTGTAAAAGTGCTGTTGTTATAATCGAGAATCTCTCTGTTGCTGCATTTAACAGCAACGCAATACTCAATAGGCGAAATTTCTATTTCCTTTACTTTCCTCCTTTTTTTTTTGTATTTCGATCTGTATTTATGAATAATGCATGAGATGAAGTTGTATGGCAATAAAGAAGGTGAAAAGATTCGCAAATTTTACTTAGTCGGGTCCTTCGAAAACTGGCAATCTTTAACCACATGCTTGGCAATAGCATATCTTAAGTAATTTCCATCCTTTATATATTCAGGAATGTTCCCATAAACTTTTGTGGCCAAAACAATGTGTAAAGTAGTCGACATTGGCATTCCATTCTATGAAATAAAAGTGCCATGAAATAGTTTCTCAAAAAATCAGTCGTTCGGAGTCGATCTTAAACTGTAGGTCCTGACACTTATGTATAAAATTAACACCCACAACATAAGTGGTGTGAAAAGCTAGGACGTGTATATGTATCTCCATTCTATGAAAATTCGGGCATTATTAAATAGGGCTTCATGTAGTATTTCAGTTTGTATCAATTCCACTTTCATGTCTGTATTCTTATATGCAGTTCTGTTTGATACATTTTATGCAACAGGTTGCCACTTGAGCGGTTTTTTGGCAAAACAAATTCACACTTTTTTCCTTTTATAATGACGATAGTTTGTTTGTTTGCTTAAGATAGCATTGCTGTAGACTTCAAGCCATTGTAAAGAGTTAACACCACCTTTTATACAATAATATGAACCCATCTGCCAAGGTTAGTCTTCAACAAAATTAGTTTGAGACGTTGAAGATTATCTAGAGACATACATGGGTCTGATGTTCAAGAATGCTAGTTGGACTTGCCTATTTTTTTTTTTTGGATTAAAAGGCTAAAGTTTCCCAAGAATGTATACAATATGTCAACACTATGGTATGGTAGAGATCGTAAGGCAAATTTTGCGTGAACTCTTAGCTCTCAGGAACCTAAAAGAGCAAGTTATCGATTTGTGCGCTTAAGAAACTTTGCCTTCCTTTCTTTCTTAAGTTATGACATCTCAGTGGGAATTGGAATAACTTAAATTAAACAGTCACAACAAAGCCCTGAGAGTTTAAAAAAATAAGAATCGAAAACCTCTAGTGATGCCAAATTCCATGATGAACGATAATATTGATGAAGAAGTGTGCTACAATAAGTAAAAGCTTCCAGATTATGCAAGCGTTCTCAAACGAAAGTCATCACGGAACGAACATGATTTCGAATTGCAACATAATGTTGAAAACCAGATTGCGACTGTGCGAAGTATGCCCACGTCAGTTAGGCCGTTTTCTAAGCTTTCAGGTACTATAACGTAGATGTAAAAGATTCTGAGTTTTCATTTCAATGCGTAAGATGAATCAAATTTTAAGAAAAAGCGAAGCGATCTTCCATTTCTTTATCGAATCGATTACACATTACGTTGGACAAGTTTTAAGCATTGGCATTGGCATTGACAATTGAAAAGAAATAGAAAAGTTACAATTTCTGGGCACACTATACGTCAAATCGGTCAAATCCGGATTATGCGTGAACTTTTCCTACAAGAAGTGATATTTTCGAGAGCGCATACAATGCGGTCTAAGATTGCCGGTAACGCTTCTAGTCTCTTAACATTTTTGTATAATCTTCTGACGACTATAATCAAACCATATTGCTCGAAAAGTGAACACGTTTGAATCATTAGTTTTAAGATAAGTTTTAACTATTTTTACGCGTTAAGTTGTTAAACAAATCATAGAAAATCTTTCACTAGATAATTGACACTTTCAATGAATGAAGTTGACTGCCCCTAACTGGATGCTTATCGATAACTTCAGTCCTTCGTTTTTTCGTTGGCATCGAGTTATTAGTTGTAATCGCCGTAGTCTGGTAGGTAGTGTGTTGGCTTTTTAGACGTGAGGTGACGACTCAAACCCCAGGTTAGACATCTCCAACAAAACGAAATACGTTAAAATATTTCTCTGGCGACTTCCTCTCAGCAAATTTATGACAAAAACTCTGAGAATAAATTAAAAATTGACATGAAAACTGTATGTCTCGCCACTCATGTATAAAATTAACACACACAACATAAGTGATGTGAGGAACTAGGTTATAACCATGACTGAAAAGTTGTAATAAGCAATTATGTATGTATGTGTGTATTAAGTTGTTAAACGATTCATATTTGTAAATGGAAAATCTTTCCCTAGATAAGCCATACTTTAGATGAATAAAGTTATCCTTGGTTTTTTCGTTGGTTCGTTGGGTTCTTGACAAGCCAGGTGGTGTATTTATATTGTCATGTTTCTTATTTAAAGCGCAGTTGGTCGGTTCTTTTACCAAATAGATCCACTGTATTCATATGACATTTCATAGACATGAGGAATTTATTCATTTCGTTCTAAAGATGCCAAGGACACCGATTGCAGGTTTTAAACCATCAAATATGATTTAAAATTTTTACCAAAAGAAACAAATCAAGGAAAATGACTTCTTCAATTAATTGTACCCCATTGTTCAACATGAACTACCCTAATGTAAAAGCATATGCAAAATGCCGTTGTTGTATAAACAGAAATTCCAGCGGGAGTCTGTTGCGAAATAATGATGCAAGAAAATGGGTCTCCATCTAAAAATATTTCTCAACTGAAAGCCGTATGCTGTTGCTAACGGCTGTTGCTATAGCTGCCACTCGCACTACCTTGGCAAAGTAATAAAAACGGAAAAATTGCAGAGAAAAGCTAAACAAACGAATTAGAAGGGGAAAGAAAGGAAAGAAAGAAAAACTATTCTTTTGTATGGCATTCATAATGAAGAAGAAAATAACGTGTACAAATCATTTGGGTTACGGTTACGAGAGAGAGAGGTAGAATACTGTGTACATTCTTAAAGATGTGAAAGAAGAATAAAGTGGAGGAGTACATATTAGAAGAGAAAATAATGGCAGAAATAAAAATAGAATGGAATGGAATAGACTAGGATGGAATAAAACAAAATAAAATACAAATAAACAAGGCATTTGTTAAAGGCTATTAAAATAAAAATGTCTACAAATTGTGGATGATTTATGGTAAATGAAAGACCTCTAGAAAGGGCTTAAACTGTAATAATAAAGTGTGTCTGTTACACAGAGTCGTACGATAAAATCTTAGTGCTTCAGTACAGCACCAAAGACCAAGTGTGATCCACCAAAACCCATAATCATTTTCTTGCCTTATAAACTTGCCTAAATTCTTCTGATTTACTAAACTCTTTCATGACATGCGATATTTTTTTAACATAAAGTCAAAGAAAAAAGTTTACATACACCACTGTGATTTTAATGAAATTGAAAAGGATCAAATTGAAATAGAAATTATTAGAAAACTACAAACAAACATTATCAGGTGTATGCAAACTTTTTTCTGTGACTGTATTTTTTCTTATTTTCCATATTTTCATGTAAAATGTTTTAAAATTAATTTCTATGGAAAGTTTTTTGTTGAAATTTAATTAATCTTCCTCAGGTATTATGCTCAAAATCACTGATACCTGTCTGTTTGTCATAGCAGAAATCAATTTCCATTTTTTTTGCTAAACATTACTAATCATAATCAATTTTCCTGGAAATATGGAATGAATAAACATTTCTTCTTTCATTTTGCTTTGTTTGTTATTTCTGGCTTATTTTGACTTTCATGTCAGTCAGTGTTTGTTTCACTTGGCAACGAAATAATAAAGCGAAATAATAAATCATTTCGATTTTGCAAATGAGACTCAAATTAAAGAAATTTAATACGTTTCTAACAAAATTATGATTTGGGACGTATTCTACAGCCTAAAGAAGGTGAAAGTTATTTGACTACTTGATTATAATAACCTATGGTAGAATTATCCGAACGTACGTACGTTACGTGAACGTTCTGCTAATTCTAGCTTTAGGCAGGACTCTTATAAAAATATAAGCAAATCAACTGAGCTTTCGTTTGCGTAATATTGCCAACATATAGTTCCTCTCCCTGGTATAAGGAGTTTAGGACTTCCACAAATTGTCTGCAGTTTAATCGATCAAGTCAGAAAAGTCGCCGTTTTCTAGTAGGTAGTGTGTTGGCTTATTAGACGTGAGACCTCGTTTTCAACCCCAGGTCGGACATCTCCAACGAAACGAAATGTGAAATAATAGTTCTTCGGCAATTTTCTCTCAGCAGATTTCTGGCAAAAGCTCTGGGAGTAAAATAAAATTGTCATGAAAAAGTTTCTCAAAAATCTATCGTTCGGAATCGACTTTAAACTGTAGGTCCCGCCCCTCATGTATAAAATTAACAAACTCAACCTAAGTGGTGTGAAAAGTTAGATAGCAATCCTGACTGAAGGGTTGTAATGACCACTTATGTATGTATATAGTATGTACATATGTAAGTCGATCGATTGCCATGTACTGACTGCACCAGGTATAGGCGGGGTTTCACCTGCGGCAGTTGCCTTGCGGATTTCAATCTTTAGCAGTTCGTCTATATCGTCTTGTGGTTTTCGCAGTTCGTATCCAAAACATTTGCATCTTCTGATGTCCTTTTCGATCGCCATTTGATTTGTCTATCCCCCATCCATGCAATTCGAGATTATCTCAAACCAGAAAATTCTCCGGCACCACCGAAAACATGCAGTAATAAATACCTGTACAGCTCACCAGGTCTCACAACCATACTAAAGGAATGACCTGACGTCCAGACATTCCAGACATCCACCAATCGTCCAACTACATGCTCTGCGGACTTGATTCAATTTCTTATGTTCAACGAGGAGTTATAAGTCTGACCAAATAACAAAAGTTGTTCACATTCGTTTTTGAGAATTCTGGGTGTATCACTGGCGACTTTTATTTTTCCTATTTTAAGTTTAAGTTCCCCTCTCGCGGCAGTCAGAACAACATTGTTACCCGATATTCTGCCATGGCTTCTTTGATGACTATGTCGAGAACAATATTAAAGGGGGAAAATGGGGGAAATAACTCAGCTTTGCCTAACACCCACGAATACTGAGATCTTTCGGTTAAATTTTTTTTTCTTGTAGAATCTAATAATTTAAGTCTCTATATAGGACTCGGCTGAGGTTTTGCACTCAAGTACACACAATTGAACTCCGTATGATAGTGTATCGAATGTGTGAATATTAAGCATAAAGGCGGTCGCCTTTATATAGATTGGTTTAGAATGCGTGATTGAGAACCTGGCTTCAATCTCCACTATAGTCAGAGTTTGTTGGTTTACCTTATTCATGATCCTTTGCAGAATTATTTTTATCTAGGCTCCTCGATCCATTTAATCCTAGCAATCTGCCTAACAATGACGTCTTCTTTAAATTCATCGGATAAACTTCGTCAGTTCATAACATAGACACAATGATTCTAGCCCTCATTACTGGAATGACTATCTATAGCTCTGGCGGTATCCCCTCACAATTAGATGGTTAATTTATTACCCTTTATGGCATTGATGTCTTTCATCTCTGCAGTATAACATTAATCTGTTCGTATCCAACATTTCTAAATACCTGCACACTATACTTATCTACATAAGACTGTCAATGGCATCAAAAATACTGCTGAATCTCTTATGAAATTCACTACACACATTTCATAAACTGTAGCACAGATTCCTCTCTTTCGCTAACAAAAAGAAGAAGTGATTTTAAAGTTAAAAATAGTTATGGGCAATCCGTACAGTAACAAGTTCAACAAGTAAAACTTTAACAAAGGCTTGGTACAGCATAAAAGCTCATGAGTTAAATAGAAGAGACTACACATCCTCCATTACTTTCTAGTCATCTACACTGATTCTGAAGAAGTTGTTATGAGAACATCCAAAGGATATAAACAAAACACTTATAGAGACGAAGAAAAATAGAAAAACATTAACAACAACAAATCAACAGTTAAGTTCTAGAAATTGACAGGCCGAAAATAAATGGAGTACAAATAGAGCGAAAGGTAACATTGCCAGACAGTTGTAATAATAAGCGTAGCGTATACACATACACCCATAATTGGTCATTACAACCCTTCTGTCAGGATTACAACCTAGCTTCTCACACCACCACCTATGTTGTGGGTGTTTATTTTATCCATGAGTGGTGGGGCCTTTAGTTTAAAGTCGACTCCGAACGCCAGATTTTTTGAGAAACTTTTCATGAAAATTTTTTTTTTACTCTTGTACTCTTGAGTTTTTGCCAGAAATCTGCTGAGCGGCAGTGGTCGAAAAAATATATATCCACATTTCGTTTTGAACCATGGGCTAAAGTCTAATAACGTATAATGTAACGTATACGTAGGGCGAAATTTAGTCAGAATTACAACCTAGCTTCTCACAACACACATATTGTGTGTCGTTGCGTTAATTTTAATCATGAGTGCTGAGACCTACAGTTCAGTGCAGATTTTAAACGACAGATTTGAGATACTTTTCATAGCCATTGTACATACTCTCAGAGTTTTTACCAGAAAACTGCTGGGAGGAAATCGCCGAAGAAATATTTTTTTTCATATTTCATTTTGTAGCATATGCCTGAGCCGGGGGTTGAACCACGGACTGTCGTCTAATAAGCTAACACGCTACCTTCTAGACTAGGGTGACTTTGTATAGTTATTAAATTACTAACTTACATGAGCAAATATTTTTTTGCTATTATTTTAGAATTTCTAAGATTATCTGCAATCTTAGTAGATCTCTTTAAATCTATATTCTAATTAGATCACGAGCATTTTTTCAATTTCGAAACGTTTATACTTTTCTCTTATTTAGATGCTCCCCATCCCTCTTTCAATTCTTTTATGAAAATAACTCTTCCAAGATTGAGGAAAACGAAAAATTTTCTATTCTTTCGTTATGTTTTGTTTGGCATTCAGTAAATTTTGTTTAATTTTTGGCTTTTATAAGCCATTAACGATTCAATTGCTTAGAAAAATTTGAAGAAAAAAATTAGAAAAGTTTTCTTGTTCATATTTTTCTTTTCTTCCGGATGATTCTTTTTTTTATTTATTTTCTTTATTTTATTTTATTTAAATATGACCATGGTTAAGTTTCATTGTTGATGGTATTGTTGTTGCTTAAATTCTTAAATAATAATGATTTTGATAATGCTTGAAGAGAGCGAAGAAGGATATGATGAAGAAAAATATAAAGGAAATGATTACGAGTGTTTGTGTGTGTGTATTTAAATACTTTGAAGTTTTATTAAATTTTCATAAATATTTTATTACACAGAGGCACACATACTATATACACAGACACACTCAAACATATCAATAAAGAATTTGACAATGGAATCAATGACTGAAATTGTTTTAGCAAAAATATACTGAAAATAATTCCTTTTCTCTTTAGGAAAAAATACACTCGAAATGAAAAATTTATAAAAAATATTTTGTATAATGCTGTAGTAAGGGGGAAGGGCACATTTACTGTGACACCACAAATCACTATCTAACATGAAGATCAAACAATCCCTAGAGGAAATTATTACAACTTCAAAACATATATTTTCATTGCATTAATCCTCATTCAAATCAAGAACCTCCCGCTCTTCATGGCAACAGATGGTCGAGGGCATCTGAAATGAAAGATAATCTCTTGCGCCTGCTCAGAATTTATTTGATAAAATACCAAGACTGTTGATAACCCTTCAGTCATGTATAGTAATATTACAAACGTGCCCTTATGCTGTCAACAGAGTTAAGCCTCCTTATAAAACCACCAGTGAATATCCAATTAATCCGTGTAGAATGTCGGAGATAAAGAACTCTGTTTCAGCCATAACAATATCTCTAGTATTCATAGGTGAATACGTACATCGTATTAATATTCGTTAGAACTTGATCACTGCCTGGCTGCGCGAGTAATTTAAGAAATTTCGCAGGTGTTATTCCATCACAAATTTTAAGTATGGCAATGGCCCCCGTGTAGAAAACACTCTACTCGTCAGACAGCTTATACATACATACATACATAATTGATCACTACAACACTCTTCAGTCAGGATTACTCACACCACTTATGTTGTGTGTGTTAGTTTTTATACATGAGTGGCGTGACCATACAGTTTAAAGACGACTCTGAATGACAGATTTTTTTGAGAAACTTTTCATGGCAATTTTATTTTACTCTGAGTTTTTTCCAAAAATCTGCTGAGAGGGTGTAACCGAAGAAATATTTTTCCATATTTCGTTTCGCTAGGGATCTCTAACCTGTGGCTAGCTCCGTAGCCTCACGTCTAATAAGCCAACGTACTACCTACTAGAGTACGGCGAGGTCAAACAGCTTATACGAAATTTTAATATCAGAGGTCTCAATATACAATAAAAGTATTTGAACAACCATTCTATGTAACATTTTGGAGCCATTGCTAATAGCTTAAGGAACTCCCAGGAACCCTCTTGATCAACAGACAATAAGTCCCTAATTGGACTCCTAAGATCAAATTTCCTCTCGTGTAAATTATAAGCAACCATGTAGTCGTTCCAAATGGTTCTAAGACTGCCTTCAGCAGGATGTTTGCTATTTGCATTAAGCTTTACTGCTACCACCTCATCCCTCTGCTTCGATAGAAAATCTGATGAAAGCCAATCGAGAATAGCGAATATTACATTAGTTCAAGTGAAGCAAAGAGCACTGCTGAACGGGACACCTGATTAGTCTACCCAGCAACCTAGGACATAAAGGCGCATAAATTCTGACCCATAGGATCGAGAAATAACAGAACAAATGACAGCGGCTGTTTTTATAAGTCAAAAACTGGAAAGCGAAATCGTGGTAGACCAGAATCACACAGCTGTACCTACTTCAAGAGTAGTACCTGTACTTTAATAATGAAATAAAGTCGCCATAGTCTAGTATGTGACTATCTCAGACATCGCGAATAAAACGAAATATGCAAAAAGTTTTTCCTTTAGTCATTTTCTCTCAGCAGTCTTCTGGTAAAAACTGTGAGAATAGATGAAATTGATATGTTTCCTTAAATCAAAATCTGTCGTTCGGCGTCGTATATGAGTCCCGCCACTCATATACACTCATAAAATCAACACACACAACATGGGTGATGGGAGAAACTAGGTCGTAATCGTGTCTAAAAGTATGTAATTTAAACTGCAGGTCCCACCGAACAACAGATTTTTGAGAAACTTTTCATGGCAATTTTTTTATTTATTCTCAGAGTTATTGTCAGAAACCTGCTGAGAGCAAGTCGCCGGAGAAATATTTCTTTATGTTTCGCTTTGTCGGAGATGTCTGACCTAGGTTTCGAACCGTGACCTCACGTCTAATAAGCCAACTCACAATACCTACTAGACTATCCAACCCATACCTTGTTCTACTCAAACATACTTTTTCCTTTATTCCTAACCTCCAAAAAATTGCTAAATTTTGGCTAGGTATCCACATATATTGTCACAAACCTGCTAAAGGTCATGGCTACCAATGACCAAGACTTTCAATAAATTCGTATCAATTTTGTAATCACTTTCGTTCGTAGTTCTCCCAAAAGAAAAACCACGTTAGTCTATAAAACAAATTTTATTCTTCGGGTGTATAAGTTCTTTCAATAGAATATTTACGAAAGCACTTCAAAAAGAAAAGAAATTCTACAACAATTCAACCGCATTTGAATTTTTTTATTTTTTTGTTTGTTGAAGGCTTCAATCCAAAAGAATTTTTTTTGTTGACTTTTTGAAATTTAAATGGAATTCTTATGAAAATTATAATAAAAATAATTGAATATTTTTTTATTTGTACTTTAAACACATCCTTTCTACAACCCCCCTGCTTGCCATTATTTGAATGAATAAATATTTTCAATAAAATTTTAATATTGAAACTCAACAAAGAAGAGCAAAAAATGTGCAAAAAAATTCATTGAATTTTCATTGGCAAATATTTGAAACGCTTAATTTCAAAACAAAACTTAAACCATAAAACAAAAAACCAAACAAAATGAAAAAAATAAACGAAATATCTTTATTTGTTGACATGTATCGGAAAGACTCCCCCCCTATTGACTTAAACAGTCAGTGATTTTAAAGAGTGGACTATTTAAAAGTTTAAATTTAAAAATGCAATAAAACAAAAACGGTTTGAAATTTTGTCAAATTTATTTTGTCGTTGAAGTTGCCGTAGTCTACTAGGTAGTGTGTTGGCTTATTAGACGTTAAGCCCGGGTTCGTATCCCAGGTCAGGCATCAAAACGAAATATGAAAGAAAAATATTTCTTCGTCAATTTCCTCTCAGCAGATTTCTGGCAAAAACTCTGAGAGTAAATAAAATTTGCCATAAAAAAGTTTCTCAAAAAAATCTGTCGTTCGGAATCGACGTTAAACTGTAGGTCACGCCACTCACGTATGAAATTAACGCACACAACATGAGTGGTGTAAGAAGCTAGGACGTTGTACAATGGGTAAATTCAACCACACACAGTTGACAAGTACACGTCCTCTAACCTAACCTAACCTAACCTATTTTGTCGTTGTGAAGTACAATTGTTCCGATTAGAAATGGAATATTATTTCCATCATATGGCTGCCGCGGTACTTCACAGTACCTTATTCGATCGGACCAATTTTCGTGCACTTTTTCGAGTGTTTGGGATCGTAGCTCAGCAATGGCATTACGAATTTTGGCCTTCAACTCCTTAATTGTAATGACGCTCACAGACGATAGTCCAAAGGTGTCAAATCGCAGCTTCTTGGCTTCTAATTGACAACACCGTTTCGGCTAATTAAACGGCCACCAAACGTTTAACACAATAAATCGATTTTGGCAAGTTACACCATTCTGATGAAACCAACCATCGTTCACATCGACACAATGATGAGAGTATAAAAAAATTGATTATCGTGGTGCGATAGGTGACTCCGATAATCGTAATGGTTGCGCCGTTCTCATTTTCAAAGAAATGTGGGTCAATGATACCTCTGCTCCACAAGCCGCACCAGACAGTCACTCGTAATGAGTGCATTGGCCTCTGTACAACTACGTGTGGGTTTTAGGAGTCCTAAATACGTCAATTTTGCTTATTATCGTACACACCATGATAAAAATGACCTTCATTCGAAAAGATGATTTTTTGTTTGTCGTGCAGTTTTTCGTTGGCCCAATAAATCCCAATGTTGATCAAGCACAAATCGATTCATTATGTTCAGTGGAGATAATCTACTGAATTTTTATGACAGAATAGAATGACATAAGCATTGTCAGATTCGAAACAACCAATAATGGTTCAAATTTAAACTGATAGATGTCCCACCCTATATAATATAGCATGATAGGCTATTGCAATAGTAGAACCATAAGCTCCTATTTGAATCTTTCGTCAGCCGATTGTCTAAGCTATTGAATATATTGTTACGAAAATGGAAACGGTTTACTATCGTTTAACATTAAACAAAAGCTACACCAACAATTATACAGACAAATGCGGCGAGCTTGTTACAAGTAAACCAACAACAACAGTGTGAGAGAGAAGGAGATAGACAAGTAAGCGAACGCACAAACAACAATGTGTACACAATACATAAACAACAATGTAGTCGCGATAGAGTTCTCGAGAAAGCGAGAATACGAACATTCCATTTCAAGAACGTTCGTTAGACTGTTTGTGTAGGACTGTAAAAGGGCAAGACAAAGCAGACGACAAGCAGTAAGAATTCAATCAGCCTTGTGTGAAGTTGCGTGTGAAGAAAACAGTCGTGGTTTGAAGATCTCCGTTGTGAGCAGAATAGCGAATAGTTGTATGAGAAGAATATCGAACAAGCAATTATTGTTGTAGTTATTGTTGTATACATTGTATAAGTTGGAAACAGTGGCACACATAAATAGTGCGAACAATAAAGAGTTTAATAGAAACCAAACACATATTTGTTTTTACTTTGTTTGCAATTAACGAACTGATATTTAAACGTTTTTTAAAAAGGTAAAAACGTAACAATATTTTATTGTTTGCGCAGCATAACCCCTTTTGGTGGTATAATGTATCAAATATTACTCATACGACATGAATGATTGTCATAAATATGCAAATACAAATGAAAAAAAAAATTGTGCAACACAGAATTATTCTACTTTTAAAAAATAGCCCCCCTTGTTTAAAAACACTATTAAAACTGATTGCCTTATAATTGAGAACCTCATTATGAATTCCTTTTGTGGAAAGCCAAAAAAAAACAACAACAAAAATACAAAAATGGAAAATACTTCCTCTGTTCCACACCCATAGAGCAGCTTCATTCAATACAATCGCTTGTAAATGCAACACAATTTTAAGTGGCTTCTAAATCCCTTGTATGTGTCCTGTGCATCGTTATCTTTTCTATTGAATATGCCAACGCAAACGAAAAACATTTAATGGATGGTCTGCTGTCTATTCAGTGCTTAAAATACATACATTTCCTAGGGAAATTGGCGAATATTTCTTTTCTTTTCAGTGTTCTTTTTTTAATGCCTTTTAAGCAGTGTTCGTTGTCTGTCTTTAGGAAATACGGTCGGTGGTGTCTTGCCTTTTTTGTATGTGGCGGCGTTACAAAATGTCATACAAAATCCTAGTCATTGAAAATTTTTTTTCTTTTATTTTCTTGTTTTTGTTGTTGTCAAGGAAATTGCATTTCAATATTTGCTAATATTGTGGCTATTTTGTTGTTATTGTTGTTGGTGTTTTCCTTTTTTATTTATTTTATATTTTTGCAACTTTATTTAGTTCGAACAAATAAAAAAAATATACGAGGGGAGGGGGAGGTAGGTGGCTAAACAGTGGGTGAAATAGTTTGTCATTAACAAGAAGGAGAATGGAGCGAATGTTGTGCTAAAATATTGCGCGGATGTTGTTCTAATATTCTGCAGTTCTCGTAGGACAACGTAAAAGATACAGTTGGCCAATTAAATGTAGTATTAGGCGAACGTTTACGCAACGTAACGGAATATACGGAATATATTTATATGCAGTTCTCGTAGGACGACGTCATAGATGCAGTTGATCAATTAACGGTAGTATTAGCAGAACGTTTACATAACGTAACGGAACATATGTTTGTTTATGGCGTAACGAAAATAATGCAAATTCTTAACGTAATCCTACTCTTACGGTTAGGTAATCGTTCTCATTGGTTTTCACACACTAAAAACTAATCTACATTCCGTTACGTTATGTAAACGTTCGGCTAATTCAACATCAAAGCTTCAGATGGACATTTAAGTCAGTAAGTGAGTGAAAAAGAAGACGTAGGACAGCGTAATAGATACAGTTGACCAATGAAAAGTAGTGTTAGCAAAACGTTTACTTAACGTAACGGAACATACGTTCGTTTATAACGTAACGAAAATAATGCAAATGCTTAACGTAATCCTATTACTATTAGGTAATCCTTCGTATTGGGTTTTCACACGCTAAAATCAAACGAGCGTTCCGTTACGGAATGTAAACATTTGGTTAATATTACCTTAAGGCTTCAGATGGACATTTAAGTCAGCTGTAAGTAAATACAGTACTCGAAGCGATTTCCTTTATTCGGAAAAAATTTTTCATGCATTTTTTTACCAATTTAATGGAGAATTTCCCAAACTCACGCAACTTTTATCTTTGAAATGTTTTAGTGAAATAAAAACCCTCTAAACACAGTACACAATATAGTTTCCGTGTTAATAATATACGACACGCTCCTCCTTTGCAATTCTTTAAGGCACTCTGTTATTTGTTTCGCAACTAAATTTGAGTTGACTGTGTGGCTGGCGCAGCGGCTATGGCTGTGACTGTGACTGTGAATAATGTTGTGCCGTATTTAATAAATAGTCTCATATATAAAGCTGTGATTGCCATCCTGCTTGCCTGCCTGCCTGCCTGCGTTGACTGCATTTGTAATTCTTTTTAAAAACTTTTTGTGGGTTTCTTTACGTTGCCATTCCTCCCGCCACACGATCTCTCATGTAGGTTGGTGTGAGTGAGCGCAGCAAGTAAATCAAGTTGTTTTAAGTAAGTGTGGCATTTTCTCTCTTGTCTCTTGTCTAATGTACTCGTCGTCGTACTTGCTTGCTTGCTTGCATTTGTCGATGTTAATGTTTCAGGACATTTTCCTGTAACTTTGCCAATTTTCTTGGCTTTATTGGTTTTTGGGGTGCTGGCGTGTGTTGTTCTTGTTCTTGTTGTTTCTTTTAAAAGTTAAAAAAAAAGTTTGACTGTATATTTTTCCATTTTATTGTTCTTCTTCATCTTCATCTGTCTATGAGCTCTTCGTGAAGGGAAACAGATTTTTTATTAGAACATGGATTTTTTTTGTTGTTTTTGTTTTTATTTCTCCAAATATAAATGAAGAAAGTGATTAGTTTCCATTCTATTTTTATTCTATTTATAGACTCGAATCATTAGTTTTCAGCCACATAGTAAAGAAGAATACAAATAATGGTAGTGGCTGTGTTAAAATGGTTTGCAAGATAAATAAAAATTTAAGTTTAATAGCAGTTATAAACGTGAAAGTAGAACAGTTTACAAATTATTACAGAATTGTGGGAAATTAAGGCGAAGTTTATCCCTTCACGGAGTTAAAAATTTGGTATCAAAGCGAAAGATTCTTCAGTTTCGTTTGAACAATTTCGAATAAAAACTATTGTAGCCTGCAACATACATACACGATTGATCATTACAACCCTTCAGTGAGGATTACAACCTAATTTCTCACATCACTAATGTTGTGTGTATTAATTTTATACATGAGTGGCGGGAGCTACAGTTTAAAGTCGTGTCCGAACGACAGATTCTTTCTGAGAAACTTTTCATGCCAATTTTATTTATTTTTAGAGTTTTTTACAGAAATCTGCTGAGAGGAAGTCGCCGAAGAAATAATTTTTCATATTTCGTTTCCGTTGGAGATGTCTGAGCTGTCGTTTGAACCATTATATAAAAAGATTTATTTTAACACAAATTTTAACTAAATATGGCGAAAAAAATTTTTTCTTGAATTTCTAAATTTTTAAATCTCTTCCCCAAAAAATGTTAAAAAAAATGAGAAAAATAAACATCTAAAGGGTGATTTTTTAGCTATTATCTTTTTGGCAACACTGGTTTAAACAGCTCACGCACGTTTCGTGTTTTGTTTCACTGTCAAACATCTTCAGTTTGGTCTATAATTTAACCATGAATCGTCTTACAAACGAACAACGCTTGCAAATCATTGAATTTGGCATCATTGGACCGTACTTCTTCATAGATGCTGCGAATCGTAACGTAACTGTGAATGGTGAGCGCTACCGTGAGATGATATCCAACTTTTTTTTTGCCCAAAATGCAAGAGCTTGACTTGCATGACATGTGGTTTCAACAAGACGATGCCACATGCCACACAGCACGCGTAACAATGGACTTATTGAGAGTCGAGTTCGGTGAACATTTTATTTCACGTTCGGGACCGGTCAATTGGCCCCCTAGATCGTGCGATTTAACGCCTTTAGACTATTTTTTGTGGGGCTATGTTAAAGCTCATGTCTATACAGACAAGCCCGCTTCAATTGACGCATTGGAAGACAACATTGAAGCATTTATTCGTGAGATACCGGCCGAAATGTTGGAAAGAGTATGCCAAAATTGGATGGAGCGGATGGACCATTTGAGGCGCAGTCGCGGTTAACATTTTCATGAAATAATCTTCAAACATTAAATTATATGGACCGTACTATCGATTCAAATAAAGATTTCTGCATTTTTCTGAATTATATGTGTTTTTATTTGAAAAATTTTCCTATAGCTCTTAAAAAATCACCCCTTAAAATCAGTTTATTTTTCCTATTTATTTGCAATAATGTCTCGCATAAATTCTAAAAGTCACGTTTTAGTGTTTCTCAAAAAACAAATAATTTATCTAACGGCCAAGAATAAAGAGTAAATCAAATATTGTTGCATAAAGAGTATAACGAGGGGCTCCACCAACGAAAACTTGTAATAAAATAAACATTAAAATTAAAAAAATATTTCTAACTTTTTCGTAATAATCCCGCCTGGTAAAATTTCTGTCTACTGAGCGTAGGGTAATTGCATGTCTTAAAAGTCGTACTCAATTGGCCTAACATTCTACCGCAATAACTGTAAAAAATTCTGTGATAAAAATATACAAAATATAACTGAATTTTGACATCCACAAACAATTCGAAAAGTCGCCGTAGTCTAGTAGGTTAGGCTTATTTGACGTGATGCCACAGTTCAAACACCAGGTCAGACATTTCTGCAAAAAATATTTCTGCGCTGACTTCCTCTCAGCAGGAAGAGAAGACTGTTATCCACTTTCTTTGTCAGTGCCCGTCTCTCGCTAGGTGCAGATATAGGTTATTTCGCTCCCCATTTCTTGTCAGCTTGACGGAGCTATTGATATCAAGGATATAGCTTCGTTTATCAAACTTTCTGGCTGGTTTTCCAGCGTAGGGTAATCGTGCTTTTGATGGGCAGCCCTCGCGCTGACCAACTTCTTCCTCTTTCCTTGTTTTGGCAGAACTTGGTCAGTACAAGGACTGCGTTCACCTATGGCGTCACAACAGGCCGCTATGCGTGCTCAAGTGAGCTTTTGATATCAGAGCTACCACTCCGACCTAACCTAACCTATCCTCTCAGCAGATTTCTGGCAAAATCCCTGAGAGTGAATAAAATTGACATGAAAAAGTTCCTCAAAAAAATCTGTCGTTCGGAGACGACTTTAAATTGTAGCTCCCGCCACTCATGTGTAAAATTAACACACATTACATGAGTAATGTGAGAAGCTAGGTTGTAATCCTGTCGGAAGGATTTTAATGACCAATTATGTATGTATGTATGTAAACATTTCGTAACATCTAACTTGATTGTCCTAAAATTGAATGGTAACATCGGTCCACATTAACATAAAAAACCTGATTCCTTCTCTTTAATCATTGAAACACAATTGAAAAATGCGTTAATAGAGCGTAAGGCGTATAAATAATTTGAAATACAATTTTTTAAAGTTTAAGCCTTTGAACCTTTCTTTAAACAACAATTTTATTGCTCTTTCCCTTCCAAGTTTAATTAAACCCCTGTATCGTGTGTTATTTATGATGGCCACTTGGCATAGAAATATATTCTCGTTTTATAAATTTTTCAGAAAAATCTGCACTCCTGATTTAAAATTCATTTTTCCTGATTTAATATCGCCTTTAAATTATTCAAAAAGCAAAACAAAAATATGAATTTTTGCCCTTCAGTTAATTTGTATGGATACTGGTTGGCTGCATAGTTTAAATAACGAGGCATACACACGATATTCTGATTTAAATACCGGCCGGTTATTTTATCTGCTTTATGTGTTGCATTTTATTGATTTTTCCTTTGCTGGAGTCTGTATATAACGCTTTATATACCACCACACAATAGATGCAGTAGGCACATACACATATATACCCATACATATATACATATGTGGTATACTACTCTATTGTATTGTATACCAATATACCATACTAGTGCATGTATAATGCAAGTGTATGCGTGAATTAAATGTTTGTATGCATATTTTCTCATAAATAAACACTCTCTGTGTATGCATGTGCATATGCAAGTGTGTGTGTGTGTGTGAAAAAGAGAGAAAAAAAATTGTTTTGTTGCAGGCAATTAAAATTGCATATTCATATATGCAGTATTCGTATGCAAAATGCAGACTTAAGCCAACACAGTAGAATATCGATAAAACGAACAATTAAGGCTGCATAATAAAATTAAAAATGAATTGGAATTCAATACAATATTTTATGAGCAATAAAACGGGGAATCTAAGCAATCTGAACAATTTGGGAAGGTGGCACAGGAAAACTAATCAACAATCGGTCAACAAAAATAAGTAGAATGAAAACCATAAATTAGTTAAGCTTATAATATAGGTTGGGCCAGTTTAAATTTTAAAAAGCAAAACAAAAATGGTTTGTAATTTTTCTAAATGAAACATCATTTCATTCATATGGCTACCGCTACTGGCCTAACAGTACCCCATTCGATCGAACCAATTTTCATGCTCGAGTGTATGGGGTCGTATCTCGGCAATGCCATCACAAATGCTGTACCGCAAATGGTCAATTGTCTCCGGTATGTCGGCATAACAGTTTTCTTTAACGGCGCCCCACAGCAATTAAACGGCCATCAAACTTTTGACACAATAAATAGATTTTGCCATGAGATGTGTGGCAAGTTTCACTATCCTGTTGAAACCAAACATCTTTCGCCATGAAGTGCGAGTACAAAAAAATCGGTTATCATCGTGCGATAGGAGTCTCCACTGACCGCAATGCTTGCGCCGTTCTCATTATCAAAGGAATATGCTCCAATGTTGCCTCCGCTCTATAAGCCGCGCCAAACAGTCACCCGTAATGGATGCATTGGCTTCTGTAAGACAACGTGTGGGCTTTCTGAGCACCAAATAATGCAAGCAAAGAATTTGCGTACACCGGACACTGTTGGTCCTTCTCCGCCACCAATTGTCTTTGTTTTGGAAATAAATTTCTCATAAATCCCAATGTAGCTCAAGCGTAAATCGATTCATTACGTTCAGTGGAAATAATATACTGAATGTTGCGACAGAATAGAATGACATAAGTATTGCCATATGACATAAGTATTGCCAGATAGATGGCCCACCCTATACATATGTAAGTGTGTTATGGTAGCAATAGATATCAACCTTCTGAGAAATGTAAAGAAAGTCAAAGGAATCTCGGATAACCAGTAAGACTTCCAAACAACAAAGTCAATGAATAATGGAACTGAAACTACTGCAAATTATAACAACTGAAAATGTTGTGCTAAAAACTGTGTCGTCAAATGCAGGCACGCCTTAGTATTGTTGCAGTGATTAAATGTATATATGTATGCTGAGTATCCATACAAAAGGAAAATATTGAACATGAAGCTGTATTTAGTCTACAAACATAAAATACTTGGAATGCCAACAACTGTAAAAATTGTCAGGCATTAGTGCGATTCGACGCAGGAAATAGAGTTAATCACAGAAGTTGTCATCATAACTCAATCAAATAGTCGTGAATATTAATTGAATTTAGAGTTTAAGCTCCAAGAAACACATGAGGTATGCCTAGAAACAGTGGAACGAAATTTGTGGACAAGATATTCAGAATTGTTATGCAAATATCAGTAGAAGTGGGAATTCTGAAAAGTATCATTGAAAAAAGGACATGGTATTCTAGAGGTGAGTACTACCCTCAGTTAATATAAGGTGTAGATACTTTTCAAAGTCGACCCAGTTCAGTATGTAGTGTGTTGGCTTATTAGATCTGAGGCCTCGGTTCAAACCCAAAGTCAGACATCTCTAAACCGAAATATTATATCTCCTACAACTTCCTCTTAGCAGTTTTCTGGCAAACCCTCTGAGAATAAATAAAAAATTGATATGAAAAGTTTCTCAAAACATCTGTAGTTCCGAATCGACTTTAAACTGTAGGTCCCACCACTCATGCTTAAAATTAACACACACAAAATAAGTGGTATGAGAAGCTAGATCGTAAACCTGACTGAAGGATTGTAACGACCAATTATGTACATACACTCAAAAAAAGAATCAAGCCATCCGGGCTTGAATCAATCCATATCGGTCACAATAGTACGGTAAGTACGGTTTGGCTTGAATCAAGTACAAAAAATTTGAATCAAGCCCGAATCAGCCAAGTACAAAAGTGTTGATTTTAGCGCGATTTAAGCCTTTTTGGGATCAAAGTGATCTCATCATGTATTTGGTTTAAGCATATTTTTTCTTGATTTAAGATCGAATTCGTACTTGATTCAAGAGAATCAGAAGTTGAAGTAATCCTTAAGCGCACTTGTTTCAAGAATTATGAATTTGATTTAAGCTAGATTTCGTACTGGAATTAACTTATAAATGGGATCGAATTGAGGCAAATCGTACTATATTCGAGCACAATGAACTTGATTTAAGCCCTAAATTGTACTTGATTTAAACCTAAATTTATCCAAAAACGAGCTTGTTTCAAGAATTTTGAACTTGATTTAAGCTCGAACTCGATTTAATCCTAAAATCGATTGATTTGAAAAAAAAATGCAAGTCATCTACCCAAAAAAAATGCAAGTCATAGACCGGAATAATCCAAGTCATCTACAAAAGAAATGCAACTTGCGAAAAATACGACATTTTGTTGGATATATATTGTATAAATACACATGAACTAAATGAGAATTATTAAAAATTTTACTTTTGAACTTAAAAACCCACAATTCCATAACTCAAATAACAAATAACTCAAAATAACACTTTTTTAAATAGATTTGAGCTTTTTAGTGTTGATTTTAGTATTATAAGGTTTAGTTTTTCACATCAATCCCGTTTTTTGCTTGTTTTAAGCAAACAATAGCCAAAACGGGCTTAATTTTTCAAGCACGTTTTTTGGCTAAAATTGAGAATAGAAAAGTTGATTTTAGCACGCCGTTTTTCTTTCTGTGTATGTATGTTTGTATGGATAACCCTCTACCTAGTGCAGGAAACAAGTGCCTCTTACTGACACGATGATCATAGAATCTACATATTGTGCTCAAGGCCATCTCTATTCTGAACAAGTATTTTTGGAATTCACAGGGAACGCTGTAATCAAATCTGTTCTTATTTTAAGTACCCAACAAAAGTTTCGATTATCTCGAAACCATTCGGCTTGAGAAGAATCTCCGTCTTTTTCTATTTCTCCCTTCTCTGACTTATGCTTGAATTCGAATCGAAGAAGTATCCACGACTCGCAAGATTCTCAGATTCGAACATTTTCTAAACATTCAACTGTCTTGAGAAAACTGCCTCGCTTTTAAAAAGGTAAAAAACGAGCTAAAATAAAAAACAGCAGAAGAAATGCCAAAGAAAATCACAATTCTCGAACTGTTAAGATCAGTAATACAAGCTCTCTTTAGAGACATAAAAAAACTTTGAGCCACGTGAGCCTTTTTTCAAATTTAAAAAAAAAAACCTTTAAACTGAATTAATGGCAAAGCATTTCCAAATAATTTCGAATTTTTTTTGGAAACTCATTAAAGTTTTCCTATAGATGGTAGCAACCAAAAAACAGTAACAACGTCATGGTTACATGTAAATAACGTTTCCGTGTGTAGTAATTTATGTAAATGTTTTTACTACTACAACATACGAGAATACGTATGTATTTACAGACCATGTATTCACAGTAAATACATGGAAAATCATGTGTGAAAAATTGTCTACAATATCGAAGGTTGCTAGTGCTGCATCATCATCATCATAAACATTGTTGACGTTGTCATCATCATCATCATCGTAGTCATCATGAATGATTTGCATATAAACAAACATTTACACATACAACTACAAATGCAATACATATGTATGTATACATATACACACACACTTCTATAGTTTATCGATCGATTAATGGAAATTGACAATATTTCCTGTTTACCCCAAAAAAAGAGAGAGCAAGGGCAAGAGAGAGAGAGAGAGAGAAAGAGAAATGCTAGTAAAGAGAAAATGCAATTTTCTAAAGGATATCTCTGGAATTGTGCCTCCCAATTGTATTGTGTACAAGAAAAATTAAAAAAAAAAATAAAAGAACACAACAACAACAACAACAATGGTATAAAGAATACATAGTAGTATTCCATGAAATAACCATTCAGACAATCTGTCATTGATTCAGTTTCTGCTCTGCACAAAACTGACCAGCTAGCCTACCACACAGACGAAACACATACACGTAGTAAAAAAAACTACACTCCTTGTATTGCATTTCATTGTATGGGGTGATTTTTTAAGAGCTATAGGAAAATTTTTCAAAAAAACACATAAAATTCAGAAAAATGCATGAAATCTTTATTTGAATCGATAGTACGATCCATATAATTTAATGTTTGAAGATTATTTCATGCAAATGTTGACCGCGACTGCGCCTCAAATGGTCCATCCGCTTAGTCCAATTTTGGCATACTCTTTCCAACATTTCGGCCGGTATCTCACGAATAAATGCTTCAATGTTGTCTTTCAATGCGTCAATTGAAGCGGGCTTGTCTGTATAGACATGAGCTTTAACATAGCCCCACAAAAAATAGTCTAAAGGCGTTAAATCGCACGATCAATTGACCGGTCCCGAACGTGAAATAAAATGTTCACCGAACTCGCTTCTCAATAAGTCCATTATTACGCGTGCTGTGTGGCATGTGGCATCGTCTTGTTGAAACCACATGTCATGCAAGTCAAGCTCTTGCATTTTGGGCAAAAAAAAGTTGGATATCATCTCACGGTAGCGCTCACCATTCACAGTTACGTTACGATTCGCAGCATCTTTGAAGAAGTGCGGTCCAATGATGCCAAATTCAATGATTTGCAAGCGTTGTTCGTTTGTAAGACGATTCATGGTTAAATTATAGACCAAACTGAAGATGTTTGACAGTGAAACAAAACATGAAACGTGCGTGAGCTGTTTAAACCAGTGTTGCCAAAAAGATAATAGCTAAAAAAATCACCCTTTATTATATTGTGTTGTGTTGTAAGTATTGGGCAGTCACAGACACAGTCACAGCCACAGACACAGACAGAGACAGAGACACTGTCTATGCATATTGACGATACCGACAGACATCATAATAATCATACGGATAATGATAATTACAAAATGGCCATAATGATATTGGTAATCAAACATACATATATACATACACATATACATACAGACATACACACATAATAGTTTTATGTACCATAAAAACTAGGAATGGGTGCTGGTGTTGTACTATAAATTTTTACTATTTTTGCCCCCTCTTCTACTATATTTTGTTACTGTTTTTGGTGTGTGTTTGTTTTTCCGGTATTCTTTAACAACATCCGGTGAAAAATGTATGTATCTATATTACCTATACATACCATCCATTATATACTTTGTTTCGTTTATTTACCATATGCAGATGCACAAAATATACCGAAAGTCCACTAACGCATGAATCCTTTATTCTTTGTTTGTATGTCCTTTATACCCAAAAATTGTTGTTGTTTTGTTGAAGTTATGAACACACTTGCACTTGCCGATATACAAGGTACGAGAGGGTACATATGTACATACGTATATGGAGTACATAAAGAGAGTCTGTATGAGAACTCAAAAATATAGCCGGTTTATTGTAGATTTTTAAACTGTTTCTTCAAAAAACAGAACGTATGGTAACTGTGCTGCAAATTGAAATGCTGTTCGCCGAAAACAATTTCATTTTAAATTTAAAAGAAACACAAGCCTTTGCTGATCTGTCCCGAAAATGAAATTGATATTCTTTCCTTAACTTCAAGTCCTTTGTCGACAAATTCCTCTCACATATACACAGATTAGGTCATTACAATCCATCAATTAGGATTACAACCTAGCTTCCCACTCCACTTATGCTGTGTTTGCTAATTTTATACAAGAGTAGCGGGACCTACAGTTTAAAGTCGACTATGAACACGGATTTTCTAAAAATTTTTCATGGCAATTTCTTATTTACTCTCAGAGATTTTGCCAGAAATCTGCTGAAAGGCTGATGGCGAAGAAATATTTTTTCAAATTTCGTTTCTGTTGGAGATGTCTGAGCTGTGGTTTGAACCGTGGCCTCACGTCTAATCAGCCTACATACTACCAACTAGACAACGACGACATCAACGATACAACCCCTTCAGTCAGGATTACAATATAGCTTCTCACACCACATATGTTGCGTGTGTTAATTTTTACACTAGAGCGGCTGGACCTACAGTTTTAAACTCAACTCTGAACGACAGATTTTTTCTGAGAAAGTTTTCATGGCAATTTTTTTAACTCTCAGAATTTTTGATAGAAATCTGCCGAATCACATTTCGTTTTGTTGAATATGTCTGACATAAGGTTTGAAGCGTGACCTCGTCTTTAGTAACCCAACACACTACTTTCTACACTACGACTACTTCAACTTGGAAATTATAGGAATATCTAAACTATCTGAACTAAGCAGATGGTATGACATACATACGAAGCTTCGTGGGTTTGAGGAAGTGGACGTAAAAATAAAAATAAATTCTAAAATCGTTCCCCTTAATCAGTCGATAAAGGATGTTGGCATGGTTTGCTCTTATGGAATTTTATTATTTCGAAAACTGGTACAGCAAGTCATAACATCGATAAACGTACCAAAAAAAAATAAAATCACGTCAAACACAGGCCTGAATGGAATTTAAAATCACTTTCATATAGGGTTGAACTTAACATATCTAATTCCAATTACTTTATGGACGCGAAACATAGAACGCTGCTC
Organism: Sarcophaga caerulescens; assembly: GCA_927399465.1. Taxonomy (NCBI): domain Eukaryota; kingdom Metazoa; phylum Arthropoda; class Insecta; order Diptera; family Sarcophagidae; genus Sarcophaga; species Sarcophaga caerulescens. The sequence continues at coordinate 19,154,572 of OV656867.1, forward strand.
CTCAGGACATTCAGACAGAAGCGATTTCTTATAAATTAATTTTCCATGACAAGCTGTTTGCGGATAAGGTATTTTATCTCAGAAGAGCACAAGATGGCATGATTGCTATCATCTGGAATATATTCTTTGGAACACTTCAGTTGCAGATTTTCGACATAGTTTAAGTGGATGCGAGATGAGAGAACCATTTGAACTACGAAATGATTTTGAAGACAATAATGATACAAGACTTTTCCTAAAAAAATATTCTCTCAGAAGAGCACAAGATGGCATGATTGCTATCATCTGGAATATATTCTTTGGAACACTTCAGCTGTAGATTTTCGACATATTTTAACTGGATTCAAGATGAGAGAACCATTTGAACTGTGAAATGATTTTGAAGATAATAATGATACAAGACTTTTCCTAAAAAATATTCTCTCAGAAGAGCACAAGATGGCATGATTGCTATCATCTGGAATATATTCTTTGATGATGAGAGAACCATTTGAACTGCGAAATGATTTTGAAGATAATAATGATACAAGACTTTTCCCCAAAATATGGAATGTTTCTGGTAAATGGTGTAATTTGTGAGTGACTCTTCACAACAACCATGTATATATACAGTTACGTCCAGTTAGGCTGCCTATATTTGCAATAAATGCCACTGACCGATAAATAGCAGCTCTGAGAGAGAGAGAGATACAGGAGAACGAAATATTTTATGGTTTTAATGGAATTATTTATTGTTGCACTATAAATACATATATACACACATGTATATATAGATATATAGGATATATTCTTAGTACATTCTACATAGATGCATTATGTTGCATGTTGCATAGACTATTTTTTATTTGCTTGTGTGATGCCTATACTGTAGCCACATAATATACGACACTATGCGAATTGTTGTGTCCATTTGGGCAATTGTCACTGTTATAGAGTGTAAAACACAATTTTCAGATGCAGTATGCACACGTTTTCACAAAATCACTCGCAGTCAAATCATTTAGGCGTACACCAGGCAACAGAGACGAAGGGAGAGAGAGAGAGAGAGAGAGAGACATGAATTTTATTTCCTATATTTTCCTGATTTTCATTTCGTTTTTTCAATTTTATTTTGATTTTGGTTATGTACGAATAATATGATAAATACTACAATAGTACGTATACATAATATATACATACATAGTAATTGCATATAAAACAGTCAGTCAGTCATATTGTGTACATGCATGCATGAATGCATGTTGTGTCCATATATACTACATGCAATCCATGTGTATTTATTTTGTACACACATATCCTGTATTGTATTGGGCTTGATTTCACATCACTGAGAATATCAGAGAATAGCAGAGAATACGCACATAAATATGTTGCATATACAGAAACAACAACAACAAAAATTTACTATGCGTACGTACCAGTTGTATCCGTATGGACGATGTGTAGTACTACTACTACGACTACGACTACTATACTACGACTACGACTACGTCTAGTATTTTTACTACAACTGCCACCTCTACTTCAAATTTTAGAGAGTGTGTGTGTGTATGTGTTTGTAATGAAGATGTCCTTCGTTATTGTATATGCGATATACAATAAATACATACACTTTTGTATACAATTTCCTGACAGAAGCTTATAAGTATACGTACATATCGTATATATGTACATACGTACGTACGTATATAGTTAAACTTGATATTTCTATCGCAGTACATCAGCATCTGATGCGTTTCTATATATTGACCATTTGCACGCTTTACTCATGGTAAAATACATTGTAATTGTAATCATGTGGTACATGTGGTACATGTGGCATCATCATAAAACCATGCAGCAACTGTCGATGATGGTGATGATGGAAATATTAAAGAGAAGAAGAATGTTCTCGTAAACGAAATTCCTTTTAGAAAAAATTTGAAGATTTTTAAACGATAAGGATGACTCTTAAAAAAGTTGGGACTTGAATTAAACACTTTTATTCTTGTCCTTGAAACCAACTTTATTAAACAATTCTGATCAAACTTAGACTAGATCTGTGAATCATTATATATAGAGTGGACCATTTAAATGTATAAATTTGAAATACAAATAAAACAAAAATGGATTGAATTTTTGGTTTTTATATTTTGTTTGTTGTGAAGTACAATAGTTCCGATTAGAAATGGGAATCCTATTTCATTCATATAGCAGCCTCAACTGACCTTACAGTGCCTCATTCGATCAGACCAATTTTCGTGTACTTTATCAAGTGTATGGGATCGTAGTATCTCAGACGTAAGGCCACAGTTCAAAGCCCAGGTCATGTCGAACAAATCGAAACAAGAAAAAACTATTTCTTCGGCGACTTCCTCTGAGGAGATTTCTGGCAAAATTGGCAATTTCCCAAGAATCTTTGAGTCGACTTTAAAAGTGTAGCACCAGCCACTCATGTATAAAATTAACACACACACAACATAAGTGGTGTGAGAAGCTAGGTCGTAATCCTGACTGAAGGGTTGGAATGACCAAATATGTATGTATTGTAACAAAATACGCATAGAAGGCTTACTTGGACGGCGGGGAGGTCATTGATGATAGTATACCCTGAGCCTCAATCCGAAGTAATGCTTACGAGGTCGCATATAGAAAAATTGTCGTGAAATGGTATGTTTTTAGTGAAATCTGTGGAAATTTTCCTATCTCACTGTCAAAAAAAAAGAAGAAAAAAAAGAAGTCCGCGAATGTAGGACTTTTAGGTTTTTTCAGCGAAACTCTATGGAATTAAAATTTACATTATCAATAAAGAAGTCTACAGAGAAAGAAACTCAGCTACGAATGAAAGTTCGGACACCATTGCTTTCCATACAAGCCGTTTAAGTTTCTGCCGGCTCATCATAAATGTTCGTGGACCTGGCGTTGTCATGATGGAACACTAAGCTTTTCTGGGAACCTACTTTGTCCGTTTATTGAATTACTTGCTTCAATCTCATTAATTGGCGACAGTATGAAGTCACCGTACTATAGTAGGTAGTGTGTTGGCTTATTAGACGTGAGGCAACGGTCAATTCGAAAAATTCGAAAAATCGAAGAAAAAACTATTTCTTCGGGGACTTCCTTACAGCAGATTTCTGGCAAAATTGGAAATTTCTCAAAAACCTGTCGCTTTGAGTCTTTAAAAGTGTAGCTCCAGCTACTCAAGTATAAAAATTAACACACACAACATAGGTGGTGTGAGAAGGTATATAGGTTGTAATCCTGACTAAAGAGTTTTAATGATCAATTATGTACATAGGTATGTACATATGTATGTATGTAGAGATCAGTATCAATCATTTGATTATGTTGTAAAGGCTTAGCATTACCCATCTTTGTGTCAATCCTGACGTTCTCATTTTCTGGTTCCCCAAAACATTACTGTCGTGTGTGATTCACATTCTATGGCCTGTATGCTTTAGAAAGACTTCGATTTCCTTTTGTTTTAACAATAAACCGTAAATGGAACTGGATGATAAGCTTTTCATGTGCCACCTAATAAGATCCAGTTCCTTATGTTTTCTTCATATGATTGATGACTGTCTGGTAATAAATGCCTGGTAACATCCTTCCTCCTCTGCGATTAGTGATTGGACAATCAAAGCGAGGAGCTTTAACATCATAATTATCACGAAATACCTGCGCTACGATACCTTTTGCGATACCGTACTAAAACATCATTCTTCAATGAAATAAAAGAAAATTTCTTTTGAGTAAATTCAGCAATTTTTAAAGGTAATTCAATAACATCTGTAAGTCTGTAAGTCGTCAGCTAAATGAATGAATGGAATATTGTGTGCATACATGTGTATCGTGCATGAATAAAAAGATTTTTGTTATCCACTAAACTGTCTTTGAATATCTTAAATACCCACGTAATCAATACAATCGAATGTATAAATAGACCCGATGGATAAATACAAAACAAAAGTTCAACTCAAAACCAAAAGATACAGGCAGTCGTTGCGTACAAAGATAACGTCACTCAATACATTACAAAGGACAATACGTGTAAGAAATCTGATATGATAAGATTGTGGAAACGTGGCACAACAACAATAATACAGAGCACCAGCACGACTAATTAAAATTAAAATGAAATTTAAGGAAAAAAGAAAACAACGCAGAGAAAGAAAACAAAACTGAACTGAACTGAACAGAACAGAAAGTTGCACGTGCTTTCAGTGGAATCGAGTTGTGTTACGTTAATGAATTTCTATTTCTTTGTAATTTTCTAAAGAAGAGCAAAAGCAAAAGTGAACGTTAAGCGAAATTTCGTATAAATAGACATGCCCGTCCTTCCCCCGATTTTTATAAAGGATAAAAATGAATGAAAGTAATAAAGACAGAAAAATAATTGAAAACAGGCGGCAATGTAAACAAAGCAACCATAAAGAAACGAGGCGAATTTCAAGTAAAACAAACAAACAAACAACACAAAACAAAATCAACAAACAAAGCAAAAGAGAAATTTAAACAGACATAAAGCACAACAACAAAAACAAGAACAAAAAGTGAAAAAAAATAAAATTAAAATGCAAACAAAAAACAATTCCTTTATAGTACAAGACAGAACAGAAATCAGTGCAAAACAGTCATTAAAGGAAGAAATGAAGATTAAAAGATTGGATTGTCGTTATGTGCAAATATTGGTGGGGATACAATAAATGAAATGGTAATGCGAAGTTATGGTTATAAACATACATACATACAGTAGACAGCAAAAGTCTTAGTACTCCAATATATTTTGACAATTTCTGTTTTATTTCTGTTTTAATAAAACAAACAATTTTTTAATGTTTTTCATAAAACAAGAGAAAAATAAGGAAAAGTTTCAGCTGACTCCATAGGTACCCCCAAGGAGAACCCTAAGTTAATTTAAAATTCAAAGGCCTAATATATGAAAATGTTATCCCTTGTATTTAGTAGAACATCCCTTAAGGTCATGCACTCTATTTAACCTATTTGAAATTGAATGTACATGTTTTGTTTAGTGTTTTCTGTTAGCACCATGAGCAAGTTTTTCTGTTGACTTGTGTTTGATCTTCTAAATACTCTCTTGAAGTCATATCTGTGGGGACTTTGTTTTCGTCAAAATATATTGGAGTACTAAAACTTTTGCTGTCCACTGTATGCGCATACGAATGTATGAATAAATCCAGAAACAAACAAACAAATAAATAAAGTTGTCTGGAGAAAATGTTGAATGAAGAGTAAAATAAAAAAAACGGAAATTATTTAAAATTTCTAAGAAAAAGTTGAACCGGTAGCGATATGAAATGATGGCCATATTCATTTCAGTTGTAGCAGATATGAGGCCACAGCTCAAACCACAGACAGACAACTCCAACAAAACGAAATATGAAAAAATATTTGTTCGGCGATTTCCTCGCAGCAGTCTTCTCGCAAAAACTCTAAGAGTAAATAAAAATTGCATTGATAAGTTTCTCAAAAATCTTACGTTCGGAGTCGGCCATATACTGTAGGCCCCGCTACTCATGCGTTAAATTAACACACACAACATAAGTGGTGTGAGAAGCTAGTGGCCGGAGTATAGCGGGTACTACATACATACATAATTGGTCATTACAACCCTTCAGTCAGGATTATTGACCTAGTTTCTCACACCTCTTATGTTGTGTGTGTTAATTTTATACATAAGTGGTGGGACCTACAGTTTAAAGTCGACTGCGAACGACAGATTTTTTGAGGAAGTTATCAATGTAATTTTATTTACTTTCAGAGTTTTTGCCAGAAATCTGCTGAGAGAAAATCGCCGAAGAAATACTTTTTGTATTTTGTTTTGATGTCTGGCCTGGGGCTCGAACCCTGGCTTTACGTCTAATAAGCCAACACACTACCTACTACACTACGGCGACTTCATAGCGGGTACTGTGTTGGCTTATTAGACGTGAGGCTTCGGTTCAAAGCCCAACTCAGACATCTTCAACAAAACAAAATATATAAAAAAAAATATTTCTTCGGCGACATCCTCTCAGCAGACTTCTAGCAAAAACTATCTGAGAGTAAATAAAATTGCCATGAAAATTTTCTCAGTAATCTGTCATTCTAAATCAACTTTAAACTGTAGGTCCCGCCCATCATGTATAAAATTAACATTAATTGATATGAGAAACTAGGTCGTAATCCTGACTAAAGGGTTGTAATGACCAAACAAAGTATTTGTAGAATGAGAGCCAGACATGATTTTCCAAATCAGAATCTTCGTGGTGTTGGCGGAGTCACTCTCGTTTACTTCTAAACCTCTTTTATTTTCATATATTCATATTTCACGTCATTGCCAGGAGTAACTGAAATCAGTAATTGGGAGAGATGGTAACATTGATTTTCTCCCATATTTATTTATAACGGTTCACTGTTAATCCAATCATGATTCGAATCATAATTAAATTTCAAGAATAAGAAACAAAATTGGTGATAATTAAATCACATTTAATTAAAAATTAACACACATTTGTTCCAGTTTTATTTTTCACAGTTAAACAATTAAAAAAATAAAATAAAAAGCAAAATGAATAGAAATTGGGCGATAGTTTAAACAACAGCACCAGATTTAAGTTAGGTTAGAATGAAATTATTTAAAAAAGTTTGGTGCCTCTGTAATACCGATAGAATCCATGCCGTCAATTAACGAAAAACCTTGGCTTCTACAACAGTCCTGATAGTTTTATGAAGGTGCCAGTTTCATCGAAATCACTGATTAGGTACGTTCTAATACTCTAGGCAGAAAATGAGATCCTAGGTTCCTGGTTACAGTACAATAACAGAGATGTTCATTGGTTCCCTCTTCTTCCTCGTCATTACAACTTCTGCAGCAGTTGTTGTAGAGTATTCCCATTCTCCACACATGTGTACTCAGATTTCAGTGTCCCATTATGTCTGCGTATATATTGCTTAGTTGAACTCATGCAAATTTTGCTTTCCATACATCCAGAGCGGCCTGGTCTTCAGTTTTATTGTCCCATATTTCCTTTGCATATGCGTGAAGTCAGTTGCTTGCCTTTCCTCAGAAAAATGCAATTTGTCTGTCGTACCAGCCTTTGCAAGTTCCTCAGCTTTGGGCCTCAGGAATTAATTGAAGGTTTATCATCGAATATTCTACAGAGACACGTGACATTCTTGAACAATCTTAGATGAGTTGTATACACACGCAAGCGACCTAATGGCCTTTTTAATGTCAGTATGTATGCGTATGTAGTTGACGTAGCCAAGTAAGTAGTGTGTTGGCTTATTAGACGTAAGGCCACGGTTCAAATGCCAGGTCAGGCATCAAAACGAAAATATTAAATAATATTTCATCGGCAACTGCCTCTCAGCAGTTTTCTGGCAAAAACTCTGAGAGCAAATAAAATTGCCACGAAAAGTTTCTGAAAAATCTATCGTTCAGAGCCGACTTTAAACTGTAGATCCCTCCACTCATCCTAATATATATTATAAATCTTTCTGTAAGTCTGTTTTTTTGTTTGTTTGTTTGTTTGTTTGTTGGTTTGTTTGTTAGTCAATCACGTCTAAACGCCTGGACCGATTTTCTTGAAATTTGGGATATAGATCGAGCTTTTGTCGGTGCAGGTTATAGGCTATAAATCTTTTCAAATTTTTGACCAAAAGGGGACAAAAAATGGGTCAAAGGGGGAAAAAATGGGCAAAAATTAGTACTTTTATGCATAAATGCTTTATTTTATCTGTTTTATAGGTAATTTTTTACGATTTAGCTTGGTTAAGTTTCCCAAATAGCTATTGGAGGTGTTCCGTTTCTAAAGTTGAACCAAAAGGGGTCCAAAAAGGGGGAAAGGGGCCAAAAACGGGCAAATTGAGTGCATAGCCAATCACGCCTGAACGCCTGGACCGATTTTCTTGAAATTTGGGATATAGATCGAGCTTTTGTCGGTGCAGGTTATCTGCCGGGGAAGGTTTCTAAGTTGGTATGACCAATTTCCGACAGGTGGCGCCACTGAACATTACTAAAAATGATTTAAATCGTAAACTGTGGATTTGATCATGTTATGATATTTAGCAATGTTGTTGTGCATGAGCCGGCGAAGGTTTCTAAGTTGGTATGACCAATATCCGACAGGTGGCGCCACTGAAAATTACTAAAAATGAATTAAATCGTAAACTATGCATTTGATCATGTTATGATTTTTAGCAAAGTTGTTGCGCATGAGCCGACGAAGGTTTCTAAGTTAGTATGACCAACATCCGACAGGTGGCGCCACTGAAAATTACAAAATATGAATTAAATCGTAAACTGTGTATTTGATCATGATATGATCTTTAGCAAAGTTATTGCGGATGAGTCGACGGGATTTCTAAGTTGGTGCGATTAATTTCCGATAGATGGCGCCACTGAAAATTATTCAAAATGAATGACAAGTAATTGGTCGACCTACACCTCAAGCACGGAAGAAAAGAGCATTACGAGCCTCAGAATCAGACTAGCAACGAGCATTGAGACTGGAAAATCTTCGAGTACATGCCGCTGAGACCCGTTCGAGAGAAGTGAGATTAGAAAATGAACGAATGCGTATTACTCAGGCCCGTTCGTCTGAATCATCTGGACAACGGGAAACAAATTTAATAAAATGATTCAAAATTAATTGGATATTTGTGTAATGTCTTTCCTTCAAATTTATTTTAGTTGGTGGAGCAGCAACGCGCGGGTACAGCTAGTACATATATAAAACTAGGTCGAAATCGCTTAAAGTGTTGTAAAGACAATTGAAACAGCGACAGTATTTATTCCATTATTTCAGTTGGAATACTACTACTACAGATAGTGAAAGGAACAATCTAGAATTCAATTTCAAGTCCGAAAAAAATGGCCATACAACATTATCACGCGACATGGATCACTTAGCAAAGTGTTGGTTGAAGTACTCTGGCTGGTGTAAGCCATTATCGTCATAGAACTTATTCGGTAATTTATTTAGAGTATGAAACGAAAGCGAATTCAGGTATCGCAGGGAAGTACCGATCAACTACATTCTATAGCTTCATCTTTTTATGCCACCTTATTTCGCCAAGATATCCGGTGAAAGTCTATTGAGAATATTTAGTTTATCATTGCTGTTGTCTGTAGGCAATTCAAACCGTTGTTAAGTAAGTAAAGCTCTGTTAAATAAGCCATTGTCCTTGAGCCATTTAAAAAAAAACTTCGCAATTATTTATATTGTGAGAATGAGTTGAAATTAAATTCTTTTTAATGAAAATTAAAAAAAAAACAATGAAAGACAGGCCTAGAGAGAGGTTATAACATTTGACGTTTGTTGAAAGCAAGCATTTCTTTCAATAGAAGTAAACAAAAATGTAAAAAAATTAAAAAGAAAGGAGCAACTGCAAACAACAATAATAATAGAGAAAAACCTTAATTGTTGCAAACTCTTTTCATTTAGTTGCTATTGTAGTTTTCATTATTCTTCTCTCTCTCTCTCTTTCATTTTTTCATATATTGTTTTTCTCTTATTTTTTTCTAGTTTTTTATGTTTTTTTTCCTTCAATAAAAGTTCCTTGCCCTATACCAATACAAAATAAACAAACACAGGACGCTTTATATACAACAACAAACACATTTACATACATTTACATACATACAGTTTTAATACATAGAGAGCACAGAGTTACATTAATGAAAAACAAAACTTAAGAAAACATATAAACATGCAAACAACTGTACATAGAAAAAAAAATGCAGGATTAAAAATTACAAATGACACACATCCAAACACACACAAATGCTGAGAAACCTATAAAAGTAGTAAAGCACACAGCAGAGTATTAACAATGCAATGCAACTCATACTCTCTGCTAATGCATAGCAATTTGCAAAAACATTCTCTCATATTCAGTTTGAGTTTGGAGAGTAATCACTGTAATAAATATGCACATGATGATGATTATGATGACGATGATAATGATGATGTTAGAGAAAATAATTGCAATAACAATGATGATGAGTTTGTTTGTTTTTAAAACCGGTAAATAAATTCAACAACAAAAAACATTTACAGTTTTGTTCATTGTTTTTGATTGCTTGTAAGATGGGTTATGAAAATTTTATCAGTTTTATAAATAATATGAGAAATTTAAATTAAAACAAGGAATTATTGTGTATTTACCTTCTTATGTTTAATAATTTCTATGCAATATCCTTTTAATTTAATCGATGAGATTAAGGAACTTTTCACTTTTTCACCTTTCTTTGATATTTTTATTTAAAAATATTTTTAATTTCTCACAATAATTTTATATTTTATTTTCTTTTTGTTGTTAAATTAAATTTTTCTTTTTTTTTTTTATTAATTTTATCAACAAAATTTAATATTTTTTTTTAATTTTCTTTTTTTCCCCGACAACCTGCTTATTTAACGTTTAAAATGCTACAGACACGAGAGAGAATTGTGCACAAATCCTTTATTAATATTTCACCTTTACCGTTACTCTTGAACACAACGCTACATCACTCACGAAACATACATAAGTTTGCCTAAAATCGAAATTTATGTTTTGCATAGCAAGACAAACTAACTAACAGCAACAATAACGGAACATTTATAAAAAATTTCAATTTTTTTACTTTTTATTTTGCAAATATTATTTATTTTTTTTTTTTTGATTTAATTTTTTGTTGTCACTCCTTTTATATACAATTGTTTACACTGTGATATATAACGGCATGTAAATTATTTATAATTTGTATACGAACATGTTTAAACATGTTTTTCTTTTGTTAGAGCACTCGTACTGCTACTACTACGACTCATTTATTACTGCAAATTAAACTCTCTATTTACTCTCTTTTCTTTAAAAAAAAACTCTTCAGTCATAGTAAAATTGTTTAATTACACTGCACTTGTTTTTGTTTCTTTCTTTTTTCTTTTCTTATTAAAGAGAGGAAGACTTTTATTTCTATTCTCTTATTTTACTTTCTTAGAAATTTCTCTTTACTATTATTACTCTCTATTCATTTTATTTTTGGCATTTTATTAATACTCTCTGTGCTTTGTTTTTATTTCTTTCTTTCTAGCTTTTTTTTTTTGTCCGCTTAAAACAACCGTCCACGAGCAGCCACTAAAAGTAACTGATTTTAAATTGTGCAAGTCTTTAGCATTCAAGTTATCCTGTCTGTCTTCAAATCTGTTTCATTGGATGCTGTATGCACATTAATGTTTCTAACAGTAATTGTGGTGTAATTACTTTACGCGCATGCGTGTGCAATAACTTCCATTTGAAAGAATTCATAAATGCTGGCCTCTGATGCATGAATACCTTCCAACAGTTCATTTTCGACGAGTTCTTTTTGTGCATTTTGTTTTTTGCCTGCAGATTAAAGAGGTATTTTGTTATGGCAGTTGTATATGAGGAGACAAATAACGGTTTTTCTGTTTACAAGTCATTTTTGTTTAATTTACGCTCGAAGTTAAGTGTTAGTAAAACGGGAATAAATATTTTAAAACACTTTAAATCTAAAGTAAAGAAAAAAAAATGAATCATTATTGTGCGTTATTGGAAGTCGATGAAAAATTTTAAAGTTCCATTGACTTGTATTGTATTTTCTGATTACTTTTATTGTATTTTCAATCGTTTAATCCTGTGTATAAGTGCCATAAATCGAGAGATTTAATAGAAGAATAGATACACTTGGGTGGCTTTACATAACACGATGTTAGTAATGGGTTTCAGCAGTGAGACAACGAGTTCTACTGCTATAAAGGCAAAAACGGAAGGCATTCAGCTGCAAAATATGAATAACGTCTGCTGTCCTAATTGGCCATTTACAAACCGATTGACGCATTTCGGCCTGCTTTAACACATCCTTCCAAGAGCCTCTGTCTTCGCCAGTTGGTCACACCAATCGATGACAGGGCTTTCTCGATTTGGTTCCGCAAATCCCCGCATCATCCTCCTCCATTCGAACGACATAGCCGAACAAGTAGGAGTTCTTACAGCTCATTATTAGATCCTATGCGGAAATCATTGTCATCTCGCAATGGACCGAATATCTTACGTAGGACTTTTCTCTCGAAAGCTGCTGCATCAGTGCTTAATAGTGCCCACGCTTCTGCGCCATAAAGAAGCACGGGGAGGATGGGCGTCTTATAGAGTATTTGTTTTATTGTACGAGAGAGGTCTCTGCTACTCAGTTGCCTATTGAACCATAGCAGCACCTATTGGCAAGAATGATCCTACGCTTGATCTCCAGACTGACAACGTTTTTGCTATGAGGATTTTGGGCTGTCGGCGGCATCGGCCGCTATATTCCTTTGCGAATGACCTTCACTGGCAACGGCAAGCACTATAGGCCGATGACTACCAACGTCTTTGTACTCGAATTGAATGATCTGAAAAACGCTACGTGACACACAGCTTATGCCAGATTCTGCACGAACCAAATTGAAGGCATGTTCCTCTCAAGTGAAGATAATAGGAACTGGTCACCGTACGATCGTTTGATATGACATCGTTAGAATTTTTTCTTGTAAGGTTTTCTTAAGCCGCAGGTATATGCGAATCAAACACAATCCACAGCGATAATCAAAGCCAACATAATCCATGTCATTAGTGAAGTTCAGACTGATTTATGTGCCAGAGTCATAGAAAATTGACCATTTCGAATATGTTGCAAGAATTAATTTTTGGAGTAGAAACATAAATCCATTACAACAAACCGACACTTAAGTAATCGTATTTGAAGGCCATTCTCAACACCCAAACCTAGTCTAGGTAATGCAGTGCATTAAATGCGTTAAGAATATTAACCTCTAGTGCATACATATAGTCAGGATGACCTAGTTTCTTACACCACTAATGTTATGTACGTTAATATTATCCATGAGTGGCGGGACCTACAGTTTAAAGTCGACTCCGAACGACAGTTTTTTGAGAAGCTTTTCATGGCAATTTTATTTACTCTCAGAGAGTTTTTTTTTAGAAGTCTGCTGAGAGGAAATCGCCGAAGAAATATTTATTTTTTCATATTTCATTTTGTTGGAGATGTCTGGATTTGAACCGCGGCCTCATTGAAAGTAAAAGTAAAATTTTACTGACAGTATAATATGCTTCATATGTCATTAGCATCGAACTCTGTACAATACAAATGTAATCAAAATCCTGTTTCTTATGAAGGAGAGTCTTTAGAATTTATTTTTAATATCCAATAAGGCAAAAACCACTGCCGTGGTCTACATTTGTTTGTCACAAAAATTTAAAACAAGGAAATCTACATAAAATATATCCATTTGAGTCCTTTTGTAACAATATTGACTTAAATTTCTACAAGGTTATCAATTTTTATTATTTTTCTGTAACAAATCGTATTGAATTTATAGGTGTGGACGATTTTTTTCTTCTGATTTTTTTTTTTGTTTCTGTTGTTCCATATCAAATTGTCATTCGTAATTGAATTACAAACAACATGAAATTGTATTTAAAAAATATTCGTATGTTTATGGTTTTGATTTTGAAAATAAAATAAAAAAATAAAAAAAAAATTAATTTCTGTGGCCAAAAGTCGAAACAGCATGCTGTCCTACTCTTCAATTAATCAATAAAATTTTACATACGAATACTTAATCAATATCAAACAGGACTTCAAGTAACTAGAAGACGATAAATCTGCTAGCAAGGGTTTTACAACAGAAGACGATCATATGGTTTGTGTCTTGAATTTTAAAGAGCAAGATTCAGTAATTTGTTAGCTCTTGATCTCGTAACTCGTTGTAGTGTCAGTAACAAAGTTTTTTATTTAATTTTTAAATTGTAAGCCCACCAAAGTAGAAGCTAAATCTTATCAGAAATATGTACATATGTACCATCGATTTAAATGTGATGGAGATGATATGTGTTCAGAGCAGTGTAGTATTTGGGACATGGAAAGTAAAAGTAGAAAAACACAGGTCCTTAGGGGGCATTCAGGAACAATTTGCAAGCAGCAGTAATGACGCAATCACAGGGAAAATAGGCAGACACATGTTGAAGCCAAGCAATGTCTAAATATGGTCCCAAACGCTGCTTATTCAAGATAAAAATGAGAAATTACTGGCGATGAAAAACGCATTCATTACGACAACTCAGACCGGCTGAAATCATATGTGAAGCTCAGCTATTCGTATATCCAAAATGCTGTTTCAATTCTAAAAAAAAGAGGCTTTTATGCCGAATCATTACTAATGATGAAAAAATTGTCAAAGCGCAAGAAATGACGATCAATATCAAAGCCAAATATGCATAACAACACAATAGTATCGTGAGAAACCTGTGCCGATCATAATTTATTTGTAGCGAGCAAATATAAGTCGCCGTAGTGTAGTAGGTTATGTGTTGGCTTATTAGACTTGATGCCACGGTTCAGACCCCAGGTCAGACATCTCCCACAAAACAAAATATGAAAAAATATTTGTTCGGTGACTTTCTCTTAGCAGATTTCTGGTAAAAACTCTGAAAGTAAATAAAATTTGCCATGAAAAGTTTCTCAAAAATCTGTCGTTCTGTAGCCGCGCCACTCATGTATAAAATTAACACTCGCAACGAACGTAAGCGGAGTGAGAAGCTAGGTCGTAATCGTGTCTGAAGCGCTGTAATGACCAATTATGTATGTTATAACTCGGAATTCATCGGAAAAGTTATGACGATTGTAGGATAATATTGGGATGATGAAAATGAGAAATTTTTAGGAATTCTTAGTACTACCATGAATGGTGTGCAGGCGATGTATCAACAATACATACATACATAATTGGCAATTACAACCCTTCAGTCAAGATTACGGCCAAGCTTCTCACACCACTCATATTGTGTGCGTTAATTTTATACGTAAGTGGCGGGACCTAGAGTTTAACGTCGACACCGAACGACAAATTTTTGAGAAACTTTTTCATGGCAGGTTTATTTACTGTCACGAGCTTTTGCCAGAAATCTGCTGAGAGGATTTCGCCGAAGAAATATTTTTTTTTCTTTCATATTTCGTTTTGATGCCTGACCTGGGATATGAACCCGGGCTTTACGTTTAATAAGCCAACACACTACCTTCTAGAGGTGGAGAACTATCGATAGCACTATCGGCACTATCGATGGTGGGGCACTATCGAGCTACCATCGATAGCAGCCAGACATTTTCGATAGTGCCCGACGTACCATCGACAGTTTGGTTTTCACATCACCAAAAAGTAAAATTTTGTGAAAAAATTTATTAAAATATTGATACTACAATAAAGAGAAATGGATCACTTTCTTCGAAGTGGTATAATGTTTACTTTTAAAGTAGTTATGAAGTATTTTGAGTATGTGTTGAATTTAAGGTAAACGTCGGAGCTCCCTCACACTCAGTGTGTCGAGCGCTGAAAGGCAGGTATGCGATTGCAGCAGCACGAACTCGGAGAAAGATTTGGCGACCGAGAGGCAAACACAAAAAAAAAGAATAGTAATTTCTCACAAGTATGGAAATACTTTAAAAGTTCAGATGACAAAAAAATTTCAAAGTGCATTAACTGGGGAAAAGGAGTACAAAACCAGCGGAAATACTTCAAATTTGCACGATCATCTGAAAAGATACCACTCTAGCTTGGAAATTCATGTCCCAGATTCTAGCACTCCAGCTATTTCTGCGGATACTGACAACATTGCATCGACAAACGGCAATTGTATATCGTCGATGCATTCTGTAGTTTCTTACTTTAAAAGAGCCGTTTTGCACGACACAAACTCTAAGCGAAAGAATGAGATTAACAAGGCTTTGAAGGATAAAATATAACATAGTTGAAAACGAAGGTTTTGTAAACTACAGTCAGGTATTGGATCCCCGATATAAGCTCACAAGCAAAACACACTTAAGAGATGTGCTGATGCTTAATATGTTCAAGGAACCTTCAGCTAAATTAACAACAATGTTAGAAGGTATTTCTGATATATCGGTCACATGTGATTTGCGGACATCGAGGGCCAACGATAGCTTTTTGACCGTCACATGCCATTTCGTGTATGATTATAATTTAAAAACAGCGCCATTAGTCACAAGAAAACTTTTGAATACAACTAACCACTCTGCGCAAAATATTCAAAGATATTTTAAATCATTGGAATGTGCTCAACGGGGCTATCGTCGACTATCGATGGTTGTGAAATTACTATCGTCGACTATCGATGGCGCCGACTATCGATAGTTCTCCACCTCTACTACCTACTAGACTACGGCGACTTCAATGTATCAACAATGTTAGGGTTAAAATGTTTGCATGTACAAAATATACATATTTACAAATTGTATTTACTTTCAAAATTTTTTTAAGACAAAAATGAAATTTAATAAAAGTGAGAAAAATATTTTTTATTTCATAGATTTTTAATAAAACTCACCAATTAAACAGACGTTATTGCACCTTAATTGAACGTGTGGCATATAAAGTTTGACTGAAATGAATAGAAAAAATAGATTTAATTTAAACAGAATACGTAGTTTAATTTACAATTTTCACACAAATAAACATTCACACATAGACAGATAAATAAATAAAATTAAATATTTATTGAATGGTGAGAACATGCAACAAATAGTAATTGCAATAGGTTCAAAAAAAACAACTCGTAAATTGTGGCAGGTCTTGCACAATATGTAGTGCCTTTGGGGCATTTCTATCAAGACATGAGATAATTAACATGGAACGCTAACATACATTTGTATTCAGTTTAAACTATAACTTTTTTGTTTTGTGTACAACTATCACTTTACGGGTATGGCCCCTACTAGTGTGAGAAAGAAAAGAGGGCATAGTGTTTAAGGGTATTTGATTTAAATCTCTTGATGTCATTAGTGACAGGATATATTTTTGCAGGTAGAGCAGACTATTTTTTTTTTTTTTTTGGTAAAACCAGCACTCAGGGGATGGCCCCTACTCATGCAGTGCATTGTGCAGGTTATAGGAAGGTGGAAAGAGGGAGTAGTGTTTGTGGACATTTGATTTAAACTTACCAATATCGTAACTGACGGGAAAAACTTCCGCAGGAAGATCGTTGCACAAGTGAGCAGTGCGGGCAATAAATGAATTTTCCCTGTAATGCATTGTGCGGTTCACTGGACAATCAACCACAAAAGGATGTGCTCTGCGAGAAGTACGAGTACCACGTAAAAATATGTGATTATCGGGAACCAAGCCCCTTATCTCTCGAGAACACCTCCCATTATAGTACCGATAGAACAATGAAACGCACGCCACATTGCGACGATGCTCCAACGAATCAATGAAGTTGGATACCCTATTGTCATTAATAAGCACCTTCACCCTCTCCTGTACGCGGTCGAGAAGCTTCAAAATAGACTTTGAAGCACCGGCCCATACATGAGAGTTGTACTCCATCCGAGGTCGGATAAAGGTCCTGTAAATAGTAAAAAGGTCGGATGGAGTGAAGTATTTTCTGCACCGTTTTAAAAAACCAAGGCACTTGAATGCTTCCTTCGACACTCGAAAAATGTGATCGTTCCAACGAGCATCACAACTAATTCTCATGCCCAGAACATCAAGAGCATCCGCCTCCTCAATATTTACATTACCCATAGATACAGATGACAGAACATCAGCACCAGCATCACGCCGGTGTGTCAAAAAACAACATTGGGTCTTGCGCGCATTAAAATCCACCCTGTTTGCGCGGCCCCACTCAGAGATTGTTATCAGGTCACTTGTGAGTGCGTTATTCATGTTCGACCTCCTTGCCCCAATCTCCAAAAGGCTCGGCCTCCGATCAAATGAATATGAATGACAAATGTTGCTGTCATCCGCAAAAGAGTAAATAGGATTCGAAGTAATAGATAGAAGATCATTAAGAAAAATAAGAAAAAGAGTAGGAGAAAGAACAGAGCCCTGCGGTACCCCTGAATTTATCGTGAACTCGCACTCTAAAGTGCGATCTTTGAGAAAGCTCGATATAAATCGAGTGAAGTGACTACCGACACCAAAAGCAATTAACTTCGCTACCAGAGCCTCATGCCAGACCCTATCAAACGCCTTTGAGATATCCAGAGCTACAACCTTGGCCTCACCAAAGAGGTGAATGGAACCATTCCACCTTGATATGAACGGATATGCTGTACGAGAGCAACAACAATGGAACAAGTTCCATTGTTTGGCAAGAGTTCGATCGCTTGTAGTAGGAATAGACCACTGAACATTCTTGTGAAGGTATTTCGTTAAACGTAATAGGGAAACTTTTAATCCAGAGGTCAACAATTGTGTCATGGTGTCAAGCTTTGGGCCTAGGCAAATAAACAATGATTAAGGGATGCAGGGAATAATTCAAAACACTAAAACAAGCTTACAACATTTAATCGATTCAATTATGCTATGATTGAAGCTAACTTTAAGTACTAACGATATGAAGATTGGTGCCGGTTGTATTTATCCCAAGATGAGGTTGAGAAAATCAAATGAGAAAAAAAACCTGCCTTCAGTCAGGATTACGACCTGGCTTCTGACACCACTTAGTATGTGGTGTGTTAATTTTATGCATGAGTGACGGGGCCTACAGTTTAAAATCGACTCCGAATGACAGAGGGTTGGGAAACTCTTTTATTTTATTCACAGAGTTTTTGCCAGAAATCTGCTGAGAGGAAGTCACCGAAAAAATATTTTTTTCAAAGTTTGTTTTGTTTAAGATGTCTGACCTGGGGTTTAAACCGTGGCCTCATGTCTAATAAGACAACACACTATACACCTACTACCAACTACTATGACTACAAGAGAAGAACTAGTTTAAAACCGCAAATTATAGTGAAAAGCGACTCTCATAGGCTACAGTGCTTTCAGACTTACTTATCGTTTTCAGTCCGAAATCACAAAGAATTGAGACACAGTTTAACCAACATGCTACGGTATAGATAGAGGGGAAACGGTTAATTACTGCCTTTACGGATGTCTAGCTGTGAAAACCCACCACCGTTAGATCTTTGGCGTATTGTTTCTATACATCGCAGGAATATCAATTGGGCCTCTTTAGTTACTCGTTTTTACGTTCAAATGGTATGAAAAACACTGAATACAGTGTCTTATCAATCAATTGCTTCTAGTACCTGGGTAATTGGGTGGCTAGTGACAATAGATTATAAAGAGCTTCAAAAACCTCTCAAAGTGTTTCGAATTGAGGAATTATCTGCACTCATCCATCAGTTATGGAACCACAATTCCGAGAGGCAGTTACAACCTTGGATCCAGCAGACGTCAAGATCGCCAATAGATTGTGGTTATTAAAAGCACAAGTTATTAAAGACACGAACCATATGTAAAGTATACGTCATTTGTCCCAAAACAAATTTGTCTGCCTGTTTCTCTGTATTTGCATACGTCTTTGCGAGCCTGTCCAAATTAGACACGTTATTTGATTGAGATTTTGTGTGTTACTACGATTGGAAAAAAATACCCCTTTTAACGTGTAAACTTTTAAAACGGACATTAAATGTCAAAAAGAAAGAAAACAGGTAGTATATCTCATGAAAATAATACTTTTGTTGTAATCCCTTTCCCATCTCTCCCTTTTTTTTACTAAATTTTTTAAATACCAACAACTACCATGGTACACTCCTTTTTAAAAGAGAACAAGAAACGAGGACTTCCTTTTTCAGGGTTGGTTGGTTGGATGGTATTTTCCGAAATAAATTACCATTGAATTTTACCCCAAAAGACGTGGTCTATCATTGTGTTGCTCAAATTACCTGAAGTCATCTCAAATTACACTGCATGTCCTCGTTCGTACAAGTAACGACGATGTTTCTATTTTTTTCTACTCCTTTTTTATTGTTGTTGTCTGTCCTCTTTAATAAAGGAAAATAACTTTTAATTGACAGCACTTGTAACCAAAAGAAGGAAAACTAAAGAAAAAAAGGCCACCCACTGTTGTCTGTTAGAGAAAGGGTTAACATAGAAGATACTCGAATGGAAGAGGGGAGAGAGGTTGTAAATTAAAGGAATTAAAAGTTAGTGATCACTAATTGAGTAGCTGCTTCACAGCAATTGAGGAAATGTTCTCAATGTTGCTAATGACCGTAGTTATCGAAGATTTTTTGCATGTTTTTAGAAGCTGTCTCTTAAGAAAGTTCATATTGTTACGAAAATGAAAAATCTAGATACTGGTTTTTACATTTACATCGTTTAACATTACAATTATAAACAAAAGCTACAAAAACAAAACAATGCAATAAACAAACCTGTTTACAAATTATCGTACTGCTTAATATAACAACAAACACCATCATAAAAAATGGTAAACAAGTAAACAAAAAAATAACAACAACACTACAAGAATAAACGTAAACAACGATGTTTATATTTATAGAGATTTCGAGAAGGCGAAGTCATGAATATTCGCATTCAAGAACATTCATCAGACTGTTTACGCTGCCATATAAAAGGCAAGGCAAAGCAGGCGACGCAGTTAGTGAAGTTCAGTCAATCTTGTGTGAAGACGCGGTATGTTTGAAGAGAGTAATCGTGGTTTGAAGATCTCCGTTACAAAGATCTGTCGAATAATTGTCTAGTAATTGTTATTGTTTATGCAAAGGCTATAAACAGAGGAATAATAAAAAAAGGAATAATAAAAAATTGTTGTTGTTTGCATCAAGTGGTGAAGAGTGGCACACAGAATTGTGCGAATAATAAAAAATTTTAATTACAACTAAAACTATACATAAATTGACAATAGACAGTTTTAATTTCTTTATTATTTTTCAAAAATTATTTTTTTAGTTAAAGATCAATAGCATTCAGCTGTTTTTGTTCTATACAAAAGCAAATTGTTGTGAAACACGTTGCAATTTTTGATTATAAGTGTGGCAGCTCTACAATGTTTAAACTCCCACTCAAAAAATGGTCCTTAGTGGAAAACATTGTTTATTCGGTTTATTTTTTAAATAAAAAATCGTTCGAAATCGACTTTAAACTATAGCTCCTGCCACTCATGTTTAAAATTAACACATACAACATAAGTGGTGTGAGAAGCTAGGTCGTAATCCTGATTGAAGGGTTGTAATGATCAATTATGTATGTATGTAATTCTGACGCTTACATTTCTAATACCTTGTACTCTAATAGAGATATGTAGTTCCATGTATTTGCAAAATCAATTCAGTTCAGTTTTTTGAAAACAAATTCATCATAACCGTTTATAGGCTTAAGGATCTGCTTAACTGAAAATACTTGATAGAGGGAACTGAAATAAGGCTAAAGAAATCCCAGTGTGTTTAGGTCCACAGCCCCTGGGCGTACCGGTAGACTAATGGAAGTCCATACTCTTCTGTCGTATGCGGATGGGCTGAGGTAGAGCAACAGGAGCGGTACTGTGAGGTTACAGGGTGATATATGGGGTACTCATGGGGAAAACCATGTGGATGCTTCCAAGCAGAAGACTTCGCTATCGAAAGATGTGCAAAATTCAACTTGGCATAAAGTATAAAGGCCGCCATGCAAACATTAACTCGATTTAACTTGAACAACCCGTTTCTGCCCCACCCATTATATATCACGGAATAATTCCTCTCTTAATATAGGGGCTTTTCCCTCTTATTACTCATACTCGTTGTGAAGCATTTTCCAAAATCATCGCGTTTTCTGGGACTGTCCAGCAGTCAGCCAATTGATTTGCCAGGCCACGGCTTTGTAATTAATCTCATTTTAGTTTTCCATTAACCTAACCACAGTCTTAATGACACTTTTTCTCTTTACCGCATGCAACGGTCCATCTATCAGAGCCTGCAACGCCTTTATAAAATTGATTCTCATATACACGGTTAAACCAACGCAAGCCTGTCTCTACATACTTATAATGCATCTTCACATTTATGGGTTTGATGTATTTGCATGTGAGTATACATATGTATGAAGTTTTTAATTTCGATGCGTCGAATAAAAAACATCGATGTGTAATCGTTTTTGACCAATAAAATAAACATCGATTTGTTTCAATGTATCGATAAGTCCCATCTAGTGTACGTGATGTTTCTAAAACATCGATGTAGATCGTCTACCACTACTTCTAAGTCGCTATTCTAACTGTTTGGATCTGTGAATGTGTGTTTAAGAAACTGATTCAACTGATACAACTGACTGGAACTTAAATTAATTGCTTAAATTTCTTCGACAACCCTCGTACATACTGTTTGTGCTTGGAAAACGTCATCCATTACACCAAACCTATCAATGGTTGACCAATGAATTGTCTGTAATCCTCAAATATTTTCCTTTTTAATGTATTTCTCTACTTACAAAAAAAAAACAAAAAAACGAAAGAGAACCCAATACCAGCCAAACAATTAAGGAAAAAAAGTGAAGAAGCATTTAAAAGACGTCTCATCTTGTTTAGCATTTAAATGCTCAAAATACTCAGACCCTCAATAATCCATAATCACAGTTTAAGTGCCTCCTTAAATTTCTTTTACGGATAATTAAAGACATTTACCAACGAACGAAACTACTACCACCCATGCCACTACCATTACCACCACTGCTACTACCATCACTACTACAATTTAGGCTTTAAGAATCAAAAGCAACAAAAAAAAACTCTACAACCACTCCTTTAATTTTTTTTTTCTTACCCATACGATTATGCCTACAGAACCAAAGGCCAACATTTAAATATGCAGACACAAACAAACTATTTATACCCTACACTGTGCATCTATCTATCATCAACATGTATTTGTTTTTGTGCGAATATTTATTGGACAAGAAGTTCTTTATCATGCAATTAACGAGTCATGGACAATCAGCCATCGAATCTAATACTTTACTTAATTGGTCAATACAACTCTTTAGTCAGGATTACCACCCAGTTTCTCACACCACCCATGTTGTCTGTGTTAAACACCCTATGTTATATTAGGTTACTTGGTGAATCCCCTCTAAATGATGAGGTCATGTTTAGGACATGCTTAGGACTTATCCAAAGTGAAGATTAAACAGACAACTATCCTGACTTCAAAACGAGTTCTTTTACGTTAATCTTCACTATCGAGCCCTGAATCAAAGATGACAAAAGCGAAGAAACTCCTTTCCATGGTAATATCTAGGCACTGGCTAAACGTAACAGTGATCTGTAAACGTAACTCATTTATGTCGAATCTGGCAATACTTATGTCATTCTATTCTGTCACCAAATTCAGAATATTATCTCCACTAAACATAAGGAATCGATTTACGATTGAGCATCGTTTGGATTTGTTGGACCAACGAAAAACTGCACGATGATACCGATTTTGCCAAAAAAAAATCATTTTTTCGGATGAAGCTCATTTTCAAATTGGCGTGTACGTTCATAAGCAAAATTGCCGCATTTGAGGCTCACAACACACACAGAAGCTATTACGAGTCACTGTTTGGTGCAGCTGGTGAAAAGAAGGCATCAGTGGCCCATATTTCTTTGAACCGCGCTTCATCGATGTGTACGATGTTTGGTTGCAACAGGATGGTGCAACTTGCCACATACCTCATGCCACAATCGATTTGTTGGCCGTTTAATTAGTCGATATGATGATGTCCATTGGCCGCAAAGGAGCTGCGATTTGATACCGTCGGACTATTTTCTGTGGGGCGCCCTTAAAGAAAAGTGTTATGCCAAACAAACAAACAAATAAACCAGAGACAATTGAGCATTTGAAGACCGAGATACGACCCCATACATTCGAAAAAGTGCACGAACAATGTTCCGATCGAATAAGGTACTGTGAGGCCAGCCGCGGAAGCCATATGAATGAAATAATATTGCATTTCTAACCACAGCAATTGTACTTCACAGCAAAAAAATTAATTTTACAAAATTTTAAACCGTTTTTTTATTGCATTTTTAAATTTAAACTTTTAAATGGCCCACCCTTTATATAGTGGAAGTCAAAAAAATTTTCTTTCAGATGGTTTTGAATTTTCAAAAATTAAAAAAACTTTCAACTGCAAATAATCCATCCGCTGACATTAGGTTACCCCAGAAAGGTAGACAAGACAGCGCAAACTCTTGTGCAAGAATAGAATTTAATGAAGAAGGTTTCTTACTATTACTATACACCCAATACAACAACCCTGCACTTTTGCAGAATTCTAGCATTCCTACAAAATCCTGCAGTACTTGCTTGCTACTGGAAATGCTTGATTTATTAAAAAGACTGGACTTCAGGAAGAAAATTGCTTTTGTCATCTTAATAGAAGAGACAACTTATCGAAACGGATTGCATCGGCTAATTTATAAGCAACAGAAATAGTATGCGTATGCCGTAGGGTACCTTCTTGCCAGACTAAACCAATTCTTATTACCTTCCTACTTACGTCTGCTCATAAGAGTTTGTAGTTGCTGGCGTGTGTGTTGTATGGAAATTTAAGCCATTTTCAAGACAACCTTTAAGTTGACAACAAATCCTATAAACTAAGAACAGTTGTTGTTGTTGTTATTGTTTGCTAAACGAACAACTAAACTTATAGCAATAATACCAACAACAACAACAGCAATAAAGAAAATAAAATGTATTTTAACTATACAACAACAACAACTGTAACAGCAACAAAGGAAACATAGGCAAAACTACAACTACTCTTAGACACTCACTTTGAACAGTTTGTCATGTTCAAAGGCAAATCGAGTTAAATTGTGTGCACAAAGCATAATGTGGAAAGCTGAAGTAGGAGCAGTAGAAGAAGCTATAGAATCACACGACAAAAAGCGAAAAAAAAATGAAAGAAAAACTTGTACAATAAGGAGACAAAGTATACCTTCGCCTCTATCACATATCACCTTATGGACACACATTTGCATATTCGGGGTTTGAAAAAAATCTTGAATTGTTTATTGGGATGGCTACCTTATGGGTCAATTCTGCACCTATTGGGCAGTAATGCTGATCAGGCAATTTTAAGTGAAATTTCAATTCTAACCAATACACATAGAGAAACTTTTTTTAATAAATTTCTTGATCAGAATTTCAAACAAAACTATCGTTAGCGTCATGCCAATAAAAGAAAAATTCAGACGAAATGAAAAATTTGATTAGAAAAATGCAAACAAAAAAACTTGTCCCGATAACATACAGTCTTCTTATAGAGAAGGTAATAAAAAAGTTTCTACATCAGGGTTATTATCTCTACTGCTAGGATCGATGGATGGCGTAAGAAGGTTTTTTATTATCTCAACACTAATTTTGGCAAACAATTTACAACATATACCCGTAGGAACTGAGTTCTGCTTAAAGATTGCAGATAGAAAGCCTAACTGGCATTCCAAAAAGGGGTCAACAACTACTCGAATTATAGACTATTTTGTAACGAAAAGAAGGAACAGCAACCCCTACCGATTAACAAGCAAATTTAAATACAATGACTACAACATTGATACATACCCAATTCCCTCCTTCATGACATAGGCAAGAGACTGTCTTTAGAGCAATGATGTCCATTTCATAGCACAATTGTGCTGATTAAAAAACACACATATTCTTATTCTCTTTTGTTTAGTCGTCACTGAGCCAGCGACGAATGCACATGTGTAGCGGGTGTACGATTTTCTTTCAATATTTTTGTTTAGAGCACTGAAAGAAATAAATATGGCATGCGAAAAATATTTTGTCTATTATGTTATCTAATGTCTATTATGTTATAAAACATTTAAGGAAATTAGGGGATATGTTTTAAAAAGACACTATGATTCCTTTCTTAGTAATAAGGATAGATTTAGTGATAGGGAAAAAGAAGAATTATTTTTAAAATATAAAATTATTTTTTTGGAAAAACTGAAGAATTGGTTATCTGATACGGAAACCAACGAAAAGACTTCAGATGATAAAAGTTTAAAAAAAGAGTTGTCAAGCCTTATAAGTTTAAATATTGTTAAACATGGTAGACCATTTTCTGATGAAATGTTTATTAAAAATATTTTATATAAATGTTTTAAAAACTTAAGCACAATCTAAAGTTTATAGAGTCCCTTCCGTTATCACGGAATAGCGTAGTTCGACGAACAGATCAACTAGGAATTTTTGTAATCCAAGCGGAGTAGATAATACTGCGAAGTGAATTCACCATTAATAAAATTAATATCACCGAATTTTGGCAAAATTTTGATGATTTATTATATCCAGAATTAAAAAAGAATTATCAAAAATGTTTATCATTTTTTCCCTCAACTTATCTATGTGAACAGATTTTTTCAGACTTAAAATTCATTGGTTCTAAACAACGTAATAAATTAAATTCCGCACACTTAAAAAATATTCTTTTGCTACGAAACTGTCATAATAGCATTAATGTAGAAAATTTCATTAATGATATATAAAATAAATTTTAATTTATCATTTTGTCCGTGAATTTTTTTTTAAGTATACACAATTTTTCTTTCAGTGCAGTTCTCTTTCTCTCACCAATACAACTACAGTTTTAGCTTTGGACATCACTGCTTTAGAGAGGGTGAGCAATTCAAAAGATTACATTTAAAAATGCAATCAAACAAAAACGGTTTAAAATTTTGACAAATTTATTTTGTTTGTTGTGAAGTACAATTGCTGCCTCGGTTGGGCCTGGGGTCGTATACCGGCAATATCATCACGAATGTTGGCCTTTAAATGCTCAATTGTTTCTGGTTTGCCGGAATAACACTTGTATTTAACGGCGCCCCACAGAAAATAGTCCAACGGTATCAAATCGCAGCTTCTTGGCGGCTAATTGACATCACAATTTCGCGCTAATTAAATGGAAATTAAATGTTTGATGCAATAAATCGATTGTGGCATGAGATGTGTTGCAAGTTGCACCATCCTGTTGAAACCAAGCTTCGTTCACATCAATTGCATGAAGAGTGGTTACAAAAAAATCGGTTATCATGGTACGATAGGAGTCTCCATTTACCGCAATGGTTACACCGTCCTTATTTTCAAAGAAATATGGGCCAATGATGCCTCCGTTCCACAAGCCGGATAAAAAAGTCACTCGTAATAGGTGCTTCGCTTCTGTAAGACCACGTGTGGGTTTTCTGAGCCCCAAATACAGTAATTTTGTTTATTAACGTACCCATCAAGATGAAAATGAGCTTCATCCGAAAAAATGATTTTTTTGGCAACATCGATATCATCGTGTAGTTTCTCTTTGGCCCATCTCTTCCAATAAATCCCAACGTTGCTCAAGCGTAAATCGATTATTTACGTTCATTGGAGATAATATACTGAATTTTGTGACAGAATAGAATGACACAAGTATTGCCATATTCAAAAGAACTAATGGTTCAAATTTAAATCGATAGATGGCCTACCCTATATTTGTTACAACGCCATTGTGATACACAGAGTTTCGTAAATAATTCGTGTGTAGTGAAGTAACTAGTGAAAGGTGGAAAAATTTTAAGATCAGTCGGAACCATCTCCACTTTAGAACCGTAAAATGTAAACTCGTACGTTTGTAAAGTTTGGACAACAAAATTCTAGCCTGGCCTATAAGAAAACTCTTAACCGTAAACAGGCCTTTATAGCAAACAATTATAAACTTTATATCGTTTTGATAAAACGAAAAAAAAAACTTTTAAAAGTTACCCAGTTCCTCAAGGTATTTTCTTTAAACGTGTTCTGATGTTCTGATAATTTTCTCTCAGTATTATGCTCACTTTTGCACTTTTGAGAGATAATTTGAAAAAATTTCTCTAATTCTTGTCTTCAATTCAAAGGTGAATCTATCTCGTATTTGGCTCCAAACGCTTCAAAGTAAACACTTGTATGGACGTTCTTAAAGAGATTTGATAAGCTGTTCGCAACCCTTAATTACGTTGGCATATGGGGTTCATTCATGATGGCCTGTAAATGCAACAGAGAGCGGAAATATATCCTACCAAAACACCCCATGCTATAGGGCATCTTACAGTCGTGTTTTTAAACGTCTATAACTTAAAAATTTGCTTGTTGTAGTAGCCTTTAGTACAGATTAATATTCGTATATAACGGACTCGTAACAATATCACATCATCTCTATGATGGCCATGTTAATTAAGCCTTTTGAACCTCAGTTTCCTTTTCTACTTGTCAACGTTTAACGCAAACACTTCGAACACTTCAAACTTCACAGCAAACAACAGTTTAACAACAAATACGAATGTGTACATAAGGCGTATAGCGATATTAGATACGTTCTCCCCCTTTTTTAACTTTTTTTTAATTCTTGGCTGTGCTGTCCTTAGTGCTTTTTTAAGTCTTAAAATTAAATTTTTTACTTTTATGACTCACTTTGAAGGCATTTAGCATGAACAGACAACTTTCCAGTTGATTGCAATGAATAAACGCACCGTAAGGCGAGTATAAAACAATTCTAATCTAATCTTATCTAAACACCAATAAGTATTCCCTTGTACTCTAATAATACTCTAGTACTCTAGTATTAATCTGTCTACGAAAATCGAGTAATTTTTAACTACTATTTGGTTACACAAATCTGTTGGTATTGACCCTTTAACTCTTTAATTTTATTTTAAAAAAGTTTTTTCTGGCTGCTTAAGTATTTTCCAGCCAAGACGAGTATACTCGTCATAAACAGAGTTTAAATGTTTCTGCCTGTAAAAGTAGGGAATTATGACTAAAAATCAAACGTTGCGTATTGATATTTTAGAAAATAAATATTTTTACAGTACAATACAAACTTTGTAACGGTACTTCCCCCGCAATTTGTCATTTCATTTGCAATACAAGCTATTGTTGCCAAACTAATGTATGTTCTAAAATTTACATTTTTTAAAAGACCTTCATTTGACCTTTCTCTGGAAACAAAATCCAGTAGATTCGTTGAATAGTAATACGAATGCAATTTCTTTTTTCTTCAAGATGAATGTACTCGACTTTAGGCGAAAAATTTTCATTTTTCTCTGACGAGTACACTCGCCACAAGCAATTAAAGAATTAAAACACTTTTGCCGGCACCAAAACAAATAATAGTCAGGCTGCTCTAGGCACAGGCATACGGTGCCTTCAATGTACTCATTGATATCATTTGTGGAAAGTATCTCTATTTTGATGTGGTGTTTATATGTGCTCTATTAACATGATTCGATTACGTTGCTTATCAAGGGATATTTTCTAACAGCAATTTGATGAAAATGGCATGTTTAAAGTCAAGCAGTGCAGTTTCGGGTCCAAATCTTGAAGCTGCCTTCAAAAAAAAACATTCAGTAAGATTTTTGACTCGCCAGATAACATCAATGGCGAATATCATGAGAACATTACATTGCTTACTTACTCCTTATTCAGGACTACAACCAATCTTGTCACACCACTAATTTTATCCATGAGTAGTTTAATGTCGACTGCAAGCGACAGATTTGAGAAACTTTTCATCCCAAATTTATTTTTCTCTCAACGCTTTAAAGCTATGATTTCGGTGAAGCTTTCATTTCACTTTAATTTCATATTTGGACGTTATGTGCGAAAGACAATTGATCGTTTCGTTGAAGCAGTCGATTGCTAAGAGGAAATTCTCGACTACTTTTTATGGCGCTATCTCACTGTGATGTGACGAATGTTGGATTTCAAATCAATTGGTTTTATTTGTTGCTTGAATTAAACTTTATATGGACGGAGATCCAAATCAAAATGGAATATATGCCATAATAATCTGAGATCACCGTGGAATTGACAAACTTGGATTATCTGCCAGACTCTCTCTCTCTCTCTAACCATACTGACCCCATAATGCTTGAAATACGTTAAAAATCATTGTTTTTGTTGCAAATTTAAATTGTTATTCAACGATCCTGTGTTCGTAAATGGCAAATCTTTCGCAAGGTAAATAACATTTCAGATGACAGCAGCCTTGCCAGACAAAAGATTTTGAAACTTCTAATCGCAGAATCCAATATATTGAATGAAAGAAATATTTTTAAATTTTAATTCACTTTTCAATGAAGTGTTTAAACAATATTTTTTTCCTGTATCGTTAGTACGTAATACCATTAGAAACTGAGAGAAGAAATCTTTAATTTTTAATTACGCTGATGTATTCTCTTCCTGCCTTCATTTTCAGAATTCAAAAATTCAAATTCACTTACACTTACACTCTACTACTACTACACTCAGCTCACTCTCTGTTAATGCTTTTTGCCTTGTAATTTTAATTTCTTTATTTTCTTTTCCTTTTCCCTCTCCCACTAATTTCTTTTCTTTTTTTTTTAATATTCGTCCTTTGTCTTAAAAGCTTAAGTTTTTCCATCAGATCTTCAGTTTTTCTTACTTTTTTTTTGTTTTTTGTTTTTACTCATCTGCTCAGCTGTGTGTCCCTCTTTGCTTTTAAGAATGAAAAACAAAAACTTGTGGCTGCAGACACGCTAGCAAAAGTTGGCGAAAGAAAAGTTCATTTTTTCCATTCTTTTTCATTTTTTTTTAGTCACCAGGCAGGACCAGGTGCATTGTCTGCTGGAGAAAATGAATTTTTATGATTTAATGTATTCCGTTTTGGGTTTTAGCAACAATTTCTTAATGTTGTTGTTGTCGTTGTTGTTGTACTTCTTATTGTTGTTTTTATTGTATTTAAAATGGATTTTTGTTCTTCATTTACACTGCTATGCTTTGCTTTTCTTTCATTTTTCCTGCAATACTTTAACGCAACGACCAAAACAAAAATTAAAATGAAATCCTTAAAGAAACTTACTGCGAACTCAAGTGCGGATACATTATGTTGTACTGTTGTACTCTTGTACTGCATGTAATACAGACATAAATTTTTATTTATTATCAGCAACAACAGCAACAACAACAACAAAATAATAAAATAAAATATTTTGTAACAGAGAGCAGGTACCTGGTTAGATAAAGTGTTCAAAACTTGTGAAAAAAATTTACGTTACGCCCTTAAGTATGCTGCAGTTTTTACTCATAAATTCAATAAAAAGGATAATGGCAGGCAGGCATTCTAAGTTTAGAAAGATGTTGGTATCGTATATGTTTTCTTCTTTCTTTAAACGATCTTTATCTATGGATTCGAAAGAAATTGTTTGACCCCAGGTCAGATATCTCGATCAAATCGAAATCTGAAAAATATTTCTTCAGCGATTTCCTCTCTGCAGATTTCTGGCAAAAACTCTGAGAGTAAATAAAAATTGAAAATGAAAAGTTTCTCAAAAAAAATCTTTCGCTCACTCATGTATAAAATTAACACACACAGCATAAGTTGTGTAAGAAGCTAGGGTTGTAATGACAAATTTTGTATGTATATGTTATATGTTGTCATCAGAGTCCACAAATTTAAGAAAATAGATTATTAGTTTCCGGAATTCAATCATGCCTTCGCCATTGTAAAGTAGTATTCACTACATATCATCACATGAGCTGACCATATTTATCCTACCTTACCATGTCCTTTAATTTAATCTGATTGAGTATCATATGAGTTATAAATTCACTGCATCTTCGGCAAGTCACGGAATCGTTTGCTGTATCGATATACATACATATGTGGCTTAGCCTAGTCCGGATAGAGTATAGTTTCCCTTTTCTGGTCCAAGACGGCAAGGCGATTTAAGCGCAGCAATCTCAATATACGGTACATCAGGCCTTACAATCGTTGGTGCTCTGTTATCGTAATTAAATTAAAACGACACTTTCAATCTCCTTTAGTTGCTCCTGGCAAAAAGCATCTTTCGCTTGATTGGACCTTATCTAAGCCCAGCAGCAAACCTGTTCTATCACTGTCTATAGCAGTCCTTAGACACCTAGGCACATAAAATCCCGATACATCCCTCCAACGCCTTTTCTCTTCCTCCCTCACCAATCCAATGATGAGACCGTAGAAGCGGCAGATTGGGTGATCACGACCAACTATCAAGTCGTTCTCAGAAAGTGAACCCAATCTAGCTAGAGCATTCACCGTCTCATTACCGAGTATACCGCTGTCCCGGAATCCAGAATAGATGGTTTCGATCTGCTCAAAGGTCCTTAAAGACTCTTTACACTCACGAAGAAGCCGTGATTTACATTAGACCGTTCGCTTGTATTAATACGCGTGGAAACAACACTTCACGAATTTCAAATTGTCCAGCGTAATTTAAATAAAAGTCAACTGCAAACGGTAGAAATACAGGCTTAAAACGCGGAGAAGGCTTGCACTTGTTCATCATGATTTCTTCGTTCATAAAATAAAGACAAATTATTCAACTTGTAATATTTTTAAGGAGTCATCTTTACCTCCTGAACAATCGGCGTTGTGTACACACTTGTTGCGAACCCGACGATTATCCCTACTTTATTGACGTTTAAAATACTGTGTGAGCAATACAAGTATTTTAGTACACTTAACACATAATGCTTTCGGTTCTTGATTTTAGGGGCATTCAAAGTTCACTGGTTAATGCCACACATACATACATACATACATACATAATTGATCATTACAACCCTTCAGTCAGGACAACGAACTTGTGTGTGTTATTTTTATACATTTTTATACATGAGGAGTTTAAACTCGACTCCGGATGACACATTTTAGAGAAACTTCTCAAGACAATTTTATTTTACTCTCAGAGTTCTTGCTGAAGACTGATGATAGGAAGTCGCCGAAAAAATATTTTCTCATATTTCGTTCTGTTGGAGATGTCTGATCTGGGATTTGAACTGTGGCCTGATGATGACACTGGTGCTACCAAAAAAAGTGCCTCCAAACTTGTGGTAGTTGAAACACGAACATTCTTTGCTGTTTCCTTGCAAAAAATTTGTCTCTTTTTTTGCAGCAACAACTGGGACACTTTAAGGATCTGAAGGCTACAGAGTGAATATTTTTTAAGAAAAAAATGTTCTTATACCGTGAGATTTTTTTATTTAATTTTTGTTCCCAGCCATAAAGTTTGCTGTTGATAGAAATACAAAGAAAAAATTTTCTTGAAAAACAAAAACGAAAATGAATAAGAATTTTAATGCAAAATAAAATAGAAACAAAAGAAAGAAATTAAAAGAAAATAAAAAAATTTATTTTTTTCTGTCAGCAAAAGTTAAGAAGGTGGGGGAGTTATTGGTTTTTTTTTTTTGTTTTTTCTTTCAATAAATATTTGACGATTTCGCTTTTATGCCTTCACTGCTGACGCTGATGCTGATTTTTTTTTAAAGAATTTTGATTTATGCTGGCGTTAAATGGAATCATGAGCCTTTTATTTGATTTTTGAATCCCTCTTTTTGCTACCCCCTTCCCGCTCTCCATTTTTTCAAAACGATTTTCTTAGCAACACAGTTTATTTTCCTTCCTTCCTAATCTCATCTTCATTTTCATGCTTTCATCTACAATTCTTCCTCATCTTCTTGTATTTCCATTTTATTTTTTTTTTTCATTTTATTTTTTCTTTCCTTCCTTCAGCATTATTATTGCGCTGTGAGTCCTTAAATTTCAATTTATGTTTATCTCTTGTTACAAGTATATTTTAAGTTGTTGCTGCTGCTGTTGTTGCTACAATTTCTTATCCTGTTGACCATCTTGTTAATCTACTAAAATTACAATGGCGCGCTTTCAAATACTTTGGGGGACTAAAAGAAGCACAGAAAAACGAAACAGAAAATGAAAAATAAAAATGAAAACGAAAATCATGAGAATAAAAAAGTTTGTCTTTTATTGTGCAAAAATTATTTCAAATCTTTTCGGGCTTTACCGTATTCTCCTCTCTCGAGTGGGGTACACTTTTCTTTTTCTATAGAATTCTATGGGCAATTTCAAGTTGAGCTGGTCCTCAATTATTATTCGCACTTTTCTTCTTCTTTTTTTTTGGTTTTTCTCTTTTCTTGATTTCTTACAAATAAGACTGCATAAGTAAAAAAAAAAAATAAAAAAAACTCGCTGAACAAAAGGCAGATGGGCTATTGTGAGACATTTTCAATGGAACTTTTTCTTTGAAATGCGTATTGAAATGAATTGTTTAAGAAATGAGTCTCATATTCTTGTTTTTTAATTGAATAAACCGTCATAAACCGATGACTTCTTAATTTGCAGGCCTCTTAATGGAAACGGCAACTCCATTTCTGTCAACAGGCATCTGCCACTCACATACATTCATAATTGGTCATTACAACCCTTAAGTCAGGTTTACAACCCAGCTTCTTACACCACTTATGTTACGTGTGTTAATTTTACATATGAACTGTCGACTCCGGACAACGGATTTTTCGAGAAACTTGTCAGTGGCAAATTTATTTTACTCTCAGATTTTTTGCCAAAAGACTGCTGAAATCACAATACAAAACCGTAATCTACTTAAATAAGTTCCATTAGGCAAAGGCCAATCAGTTATTAGGTGCAGGCAGCATGTCTTTTTACTATAAATAGGACAAATCTGCTGGTTCATACCAACTGCAGATCTAGCAATTCTCTTAATGCTGCGAACTTTTTCCATTTCGATAGCGATATCATATACGAATATTAGTACCATACACTTATAATATCTTAATTTGGTAAGAGCTTTTCAAGTGATCGACATTTGAGCCTAAAGGTCATTGCAAGAATTCTCCAATTTGAAGCATAATTTTTTTTTTGTTTACCCCTCTGTTGTGCAGACAACCTGTATCCCACGCGTATCGTGAGGAGATGTGCTAAACCAAGAGGAATGTTTACAGATGTGAATGATAAATCAATTGACAATAAACGAGAGAAGTAAAGAAGTGGAAGAAACCCTCAAAAACAAATCCGTGATTTCGATAATCCCTTTCGCCTTGCAATCAGCATTTTGTCTTAAATTATCAAAAGTATCACAGACGTATAACAGACGTAAATACGCGACCCTATCGATCTGCAGATCTTACCTATTAGGAAGAAGATAATTAGAATTAGGGAGACCCTACTAGTCAACATACTGCGACTTAAAAAACTGCGACAAAAAACATTTTAAGGCGACTACGAAGTGATGTTTTCAGCAATTCTTACACTGCGATAATTCCCAGACTTGACCATATCTGTAATGCCTCCAGTATCATCAAATATACATACTTATAGTCCTGTCTCGTTGATTATGATGACCACTATTACCTCGTAATTCTTGAAAAGCGACCAAACGTTTGAATCACGCATTCTCCGGTTGATGAACAAGTCATATTCGTAAATGGCAAACCTTTCACTCAATACATGGCATTGCAGTTGAAAGATAGACTTGACAGCATTGTCGGACCAAATGTTTTGAAACCAATAAAAGGCATAGCCAACACATTGCATAAACGCCAACAGAGGAGCTCAGTAATATAAGTACAGAATTATTTTTGACCTGTTATGAGATATTATTATAAAACAAACATTATGGCCAGACGTCGGGACAAAGAGAACATGATAAAAAAATGTGAGTGTATTTGTGAGAGGCATGTGTATAACCCAGAGAAAAATCGTTAGTAATATTTTCAAGTGTAACCTAATATGTTTATGTAAAGGGTGATTTTTTAGCTACTATATTTTTGCCAACACTGGTTTAAATAGCTCACGCACGTTTCGTGTTTTGTTTCACTGTCAAACATCTTCAGTTTGGTCTATAATTTAACCATGAATCGTCTTACAAACGAACAACGCTTGCAAATCATTGAATTTTATTATCAAAATGGGCTCTTGGAAAGTTGGCCGAAGATCCACTTCTTTATCGAAAAATTGTGTTCAGCGACGAAGCTCATTTTTGGCTCAATGGATACGTAAATAAGCAGAATTGTCGATTTTGGAGTGAAGATCAGCCAGAAGCATTGCAAAAGCTACCAATGCATCCAGAAAAAGTCACAGTTTGGTGCGGTTTATGGGCTGGTGGCATCATTGGACCGTACTTCTTCAAAAATGCTGCGAATCGTAACGCCTTTAGACTATTTTTTGTGGAGCTATGTTAAAGCTTATATCAATACAGACAAGCCCGCTTCTATTGACGCATTGGAAGACAACATTGAAGCATTTATTCGTGAGATACCGGCCGAAATGTTGGAAAGAGTATGCCAAAATTGGACTAAGCGGATGGACCATTAGAGGCGCAGTCGCGGTTAACATTTGCATGAAATAATCTTCAAACATTAAATTATATGGACCGTACTATCGATTCAAATAAAGATTTCATGCATTTTTCTGAATTTTATATGTTTTTTTTGAAAAATTTTCCTAAAGCTCTTAAAAAATCACCTTATAGTAGAAAATGGAAAATGTACATTGCCAAATTTCTAAAGACTGGGTATTTAACTTGACAAATATTCTTCCAAAAATGGATATCATTTCTCATTGTTATTAGTGAATCTCATTAGAAAATAGTGAATCCTACTGTAATTTTTCTTTGGGTGTATGTATAATTGGTATACAAAAAAAAATTCAAAAAGAAGCGACGAGAACTTGCTTTACTGAAAGCTGACAAGCAACTGAATGCATTTTTACGCTCTTTTTGACGAACATTGTTGATGTTCGTGCCCTATATGTATAAAAAACCGAAAATGATCTTCCCCTGAGGGACATTGGTACCGACGTCTGATTATGGCACCCTAAGTTGACAATGTTTCAACGCCTTCAGAGCCTCATACAACTTCGTTGTCTGTTCCTTTTATTTAACATAATTTTCCAATAACGGTCTCAATAACTATACATTCATCATAATCAGTTAATATGTACGACATATTTTGCCTTATTACAGAGAATTATTGTTTCATTCACACAAAACTATAAAACTTTCGAAGATGTAAAGAATTTTCCGCAAAATATTTATTAAATTGTGCTTAAATTGTTTTCAAATGGTAGCATATTGTCCGAATAACTAATTTAATAGCTTTAGTAACCAAAAAAAAGGAAGAAAAAAGGATAGAAAAGATGCCCAAAAATTAACTTTCATTACAATTTTATTTTAGTTTTTCGACATTAATTTCATGAAGGACATCTCAAAAGAAAACTGTTTGTGTCGGTATTTGCTTGTATCTCCTCAAGCATACAAGCAAAACATTAGTTAACCTACTCAACCCCCCATCATATAAGCTGAGGTTAAAATAATTGCCCAACCATAGCACAACACAACACCCCATGCATTAGTAGAAGTAATTTAGAGACTCCAATTAGTAAACGCTTAAAAGGCAAAACAATTAAATAATTGTGTAGTCAATGTATACCCTCCGGGGATCAATCGACCACAACATGAACGTTTTTCTGTTCTGGTAGTTTTTTTGGTTTTTGTTTTTTTTTTTTTTATTATATTCAGTATCCTTAACATTAATGTCCCATGTACTGCTATAGGAGAGTGTGTGTATGTACAAGAGTATTTATCCATAAGGCACGTCTACGTAATTTAGTAACTTTAACTTCATAATTCAATGAAAAACAATAAAAAAGAAAGAGAGAGAGAGAGAGAGAGAGAGAGCACAACAAAAAGCAGAGAAACAAACAACTGTCAATTGCACACAAATACACAGTGACAACAAAAACCAAAAAATAATAAATTCTCTGTTACAAATACACAATAAGACAAACAAATACTTAAGCTCTTTGGCGTTCTTTAAGTTTTTATACACACACACATTCACATACTAACGGTATACACATGGTATGGTATTCACATACAACAAATCCTTACAAATTATGACACAATCAAATTACGTGTAAGAATTGTGTAATACACACAAAAGAACAAGCAGGGCGAGCAACTGAGACTAGGGGCGAGATCAGGGACAACAATTGGAAAAAAATTTTGAAAAAATAAAATAGCGACAGAGGGAGAGAGAGAGTTAAGCTAGAATATAAAAAAATAATGTATTTTATTAACTGATTGTATAACTCTATACATCAGTGTTGCAAAATTTAAATTTTGAAATGGTACTGAAGTATAACTGAAAGAGTACTTTTTCGTATCAAATGGTACTTTTGTAAAAAAAAAAAAAAGATTTTTATTCGTACACGTACGAAACGGAACAGAAAAAATAACGGCATATAGGTACATACAAAACAAAAACAGCTGTTTCGCAAAGTAATAGAACGGAAAATCCCCGTTTAGTCAAACGTCAACGGAACGTAAGTTCGATTTTTGCATATGAAGAGCGCTCTCATTGCTTTTCACCTTCTGAAAAATTGAAATGGTACTGAACTATAACTGAAAGAGTACTTTTTCGTATCAAATAGTACTTTTGTAAAAAAAATACATATATTACAACCCTTCAATCAGGATTATGACCTATCTTCTCACACCACTTATGTTGTGTGCGTTAATTTTATACATGAGTGGCGGGACCTACAGTTTAAAGTCGACTCTGAACGACAGATTTTTGAGAAACTTTTCATAGCAATTTTATTTACTCTCAGAGTTTTTGACAGAATGAAGTCGCCGAAGGAATATTTTTTTCATTTTTCGTTGTTTTGGAGATGTCTGACATTGAGTATGAACCGCGGGCTCACATCCAGTAAGCCAGCATACTACCTACTAGACTATTTATTTCTTCATATTTAATGCACATACGGTATGGAACAGAAAAACTTACACTTTATACGTGTTCCTCACATATAAAACAAAAACTGCTGATTCTGAACGTAACAAAACGTAAAAGTCGACGGAACGTTATGGAACATACTTTCGTTTGTAGCATATGAAGAGTAATCTTAATGCTTACCGAAATCATTTGTCGGTTCGGCAGGCGTTCTCATTGCTTTTTGTATTCTAAAAACGAACGTACATTCCGTGGACGTTTGGCTATCCGGGGCTAAAGACAAATACTACCTTTCGCATTACGTTGCTAATGCATTTATAGTTGAAAAGCACACGACATAAAATATGTATTAATAAAAAAAAAGTACTCAAAGCGTCGCGGGGGTACTGCGGTATTTTTGAAATGGAAAAGTATTGAAAAAAGTACTAAAGTACTGAATTTTTCAACACTGCTTCTGAATACGAACGCTGATTTTTATTTGTGTTGCGCTACGTTGCAATAGAGTACTGTTTGTGGGAGAATTAACAAAGAAAAGTAAAAGTATTATAGGTATTTCTCCTCAGACAGAGGCACACAAACACTGAATAAATATAAAATTCTATTTTGCTGCGGGTAAATAAATATTAAATTTGCATAGGCTTAAAAAGAAAAAAGTTAAAAATAAAAAAAATTAATTTAATTAAAGAAACAATAAGAAAATTACAAATAAAAAATTAATTTTAAAAAATATTTAAAATATTAAAATATATCTAAAACTAGCTGACCCGGCGAACTTCGTCCCGCCCAAACTTGATTTCTTTTAATAGCCCAAAACAGGTCACATTATATATTTATTGTAATACGCTGCATAAAACAGTTATATAAAAATAATTAACTTACTATAAGTATGTGGATCTATCTATCTAGTTCAAAATTTAATCAAAGTCGGTATGTTATTTAGGTGAGGCATACAAAGAATAACAATAAGGCGTCCGAATCAAGGGTAGCGCTGACGAAGTTGTAGTTGTTGTACTCGCTCTAAAACAAAAACTAACTGACATACATGTTATATATGTACATATGTAGTTATAAACCATCGAATTAGCCGACTTATAGGCATCTTTTAAAGGAGTAGGGTTGCCACGCCCATTTGAGTGTGTCGATATCGACTCTACGAACTTACCCACCAAATTGTATTCGCCTACGATCACTATGTCCCTAAATATTCAATTTTAAAGGTTTGCCACGCCTACTTTTTGTTATATCGAATTTTTTTAAACCATCTAAACCTGATAAGCTTTCGAACAAAAAAAGAATGGTTAAAATCGGTTCAGTAGTTTAAAAGTTATAGGTATCACTTGAAGGGGGTGGGTTGCCACGCCCATTTTTGGTGAGTTTGTCGATATCGACTCTACGAACTTACTCACCAAATTTTTTTAGTCTACGATCAATATGTACCTAAATATTCAATTCTAACGATTTGCCACGCCCTCTTAACATTTAGGGATATGAAAAATAGATGTTGTCCGATTCTCAGACCTACCCGATATGCACAAAAAATTTCACGAAAATCAGTCCATCCATTTCGGAGGAGTTTAACCACTAACACCGTGACACGAGAATTTTATATATTAGATATCTATAAAGATAACAAGCTTAAAAAAAATTAAAAAAAGGAAACTTTTGAACACAAATTTGTTCATACAAAGCCTTTTAATCAGCCCTTTTGATTCAACTCATGCAAAATTTTCTTTTTAAAACCTTTACCTGGCTTGTTTCTAAGCAAATAACCTTGAAGTCATTACAACATTACTGCAGTATTACTATTTAAGCAGTAGTGTTAGTGTTTTTCTTATCAATTAACAGGTTGGTTTTTTGTACCACAAGGCATAACACTCTCTCTCTCTCTCTTTCTTACAAACCCCGATGCTACAGCATTTGCTTTGCAAGTACATATCGTAACAAATTAAATTTATTGTATTGGTTTACATATAATTTTGAAACTCACCTCACTGCTGCTCGTCCACTCACACTCTCTCTTCAACTTTGTTATGTCAATGCAAATTATTTCCACTGCTCACATAAGTATTTCAAAATATATGCCTATGTATGGTGTATACATGTGCATAAATCTAAACACACAAAAAAAAACACTCTTTCACTTCCAGGCCATGCACTAACAACCCAACATATATATTTTTTTTTTAAATAGAAACCGATTACTCTGCTTTTTTATTTATTAAAACCTTTTTTGTTGTTGGTGTTGTTTTTATTTTTTTTTACACTCATGGCCTTGCACTAAGAACAAAACTTCACATCTTTTACACACTTCTATTTTTTTTACGTACACCTTTAATGGTGTACTCCATTTTACAAAAATATTCCAATGATTCTTATTGGAATTACGTACAAAATAAAATTAATTAAGAGCTTTGTACTCCGTTAGCATTTTGATATTAATTGTTAATGAAAAATTACACACAATACATATGTATATTATTTTATTAACACATCTTTTTATATTTTCCAATAAGCACACTTTAATTTATTACATATTTTTATTTTTCAATTTTAAAACGCGAACACTTTCACTTTCACCTTCTTCAAAGGGCATAAAAATTTCTACTAACCGGCTGCCGGCTTTGTAGTTCTTTTTAAAGCAATTTGATTAATAACATCACTCAATAATATGGCGAGTACAATACAATAACAACAACAGCATCTTTAAATAAAATTGTGTGCAAATGCACTCTCCTTTGACCAACAATTTGGGAGAACAATTTGCTTACAGTAAATAAAACCCAAAAAATGTTATCAAATTACAACAAAAACCGCATTATATTAATAACACCAATAACATTATGATAATTAAAAAACAGCAAGAAGAACAAACACAACAGTTTGGTTGCCTGTTACCATTGCTTTCCTTACATTAAAAAAAATATAAGACGAGAGAAGAGCATTCCATTTCACGAAATGTAAACCAAATTACAGCAAAGTTTACCGTAAACAAATCAATGTTAATTTTTTTTTTGTGTTCAAACAATGTTAAGTAGATTTCTTGTGTTCTACATTTCATAGATCAAACAACACTCTTTCCTCTCAGTTCTTTAGTTTCAAATGCATGCATAACAAACGAAAACAAAAACAATTAGAAGAACTACATTTTTTCACTCCCAACATACTGTTATTATTCAGTCATTTATCATTACGAATTAATAATTTAATAGAATGTGAGTTAAAAAACTGTCATGCATCCGCTTTCATGCTCATTCAATTGTTATTCATTCAAAGTCCTAATGTTATTCGCGCACAGTATTCAAGTTTAATGCAAAGTGTGTGTGTACAAAGAACAGCACACAACAAAACTTCGACTTCATGCACACACAAATTCCTTCGCTTTGTTATTCATGCATGCATTCATTCACAATACGAAATGGTGTTTTAGCACACTAACAATATTTTTGATACAGTAAGTATAGCGCCTATAAAAAACTTTCATTCATTCGGCTTCATGTGAAAATGCTGCTTCGACTGTTGTGAGACGAAAGAGTGTTAGTTGTTTGCTCTTTTGTATAACCAAACACGCTTTGTTTTTGTATGACATACACATATTAATTGTCTTGAGCAAAAAGAAGAAACAACATGAATGTATTGATGGATTCTGTTAGCTGTAGAATGTAGAATGCAAGAAATCTACTTAACATTGTTTGACGACAAACAAAACAAAAATAACATTACAATAACAATGCGTTTATAAATTATAGGGCATGTTGAACTTTGCTGTAATTCGTTTACATTTCGTTAAGTTTTCTTGAAATGCTCCGATCGCGTTTTTTTTTTTTTATGTAATGAAGGCAAAGGTAACAGACAGTCAACCAGTTGTGTTTGTTCTTGTTTTTGTTTTTATTTTTTAGTTATCACAGTGTTTATTTGTGTTATTAATATTACAAGATTTTTGTCGTGATTAGATAACATTTTATGAATTTTTATTCACTGTAAGCAAAAACAAGTGCTTTTCTCCCACATTGTTTGCTTTTATTAAAGGAGGCAAAGGAGAGTGTATATGCACTCAATTCCATTTAAAAATGCACGTAATTGTTGTTGTTATTGTCTTTTAAATGTTTATTTTGAAATGTGTGTGCAATGGAAGTAAATCGTATTGGAAATACGAAGAGAAAGAGAGGGTGTTAGTGAATGAATTAAAGGTGAATTTCAAAATTATTTTAAAACCAAACAATAAATTTAAATTGTTACGATGCTTGCAAAACAAATGCTGTAGCATCGGGTCCTGTAAGAAAGAGAGAGAAAGTGATGTGTTTTGTGGTACAAAAAAAGAAACCTGCTATCTGATAAGAAAAACAGTAACACTACTGCTTAAATAGTAATACTGCAGTAATGTTATTATGATTTCAAGGTTATTTACTTGCACACCAAGCCAGTTAAAGGTTTTAAGAAGAAAAGTTTGCATGAGTTTGATCAAAAGGCCTGAGTAAAAGGTTTTGAGTGATCAAATTTGTGTTCAAATGATTTTCTAAAATTTTTTTTTTTTATATTTTAAATATTTTTTAATTTTTTTTTTTTTTTTTTGTACTTGTTATTCTTTTATTTCTTGTTGTTTCTTTTATTTAATTTATTTTTAATTCTTTTTTATTTTTATGTTTTTTCTTTTTTCTTTTTTTATATTTAATATTTGTGTTAATTCGTGGACTGTATATGGGGGGAGAAAAGGACACTAAAAAAAGGAACCAAAAATTAGAAGGCTTCCAATGCACAACTACACCACAAAAACACCAAACACTTATCTTTTGCTGTTGCTTATTTGACGATCTGTTCCACTGTCTTTTTCTGTAATCTTCCACTTGTACCACAGCATTAGCAATATATTAAATAAATTTGTTTATTAATTTATATATGTAAGTTCACAGTTGTTTTTAAATGTTTGTTTTTTATTTATTTTAAATTGAAGGATTATACAAATTTAACTTTACTTTTCACAATAGTTTTATTAGATTATATTTTTTATATTTAACATTAAATTATCACAATTAAAATTATTGCACAAATATTAAACATCTTTAAAACAAATTGACAAATTAAAATGCATCCTTCTGGATGTTATAAAAACGAGTGAACAAAATATTAAAACAAAACAAAATCGAATGTCAAAAGAAATATACAAAAGCTTTAGTCCATATGGCAGCGCCCTCTGTTGACAAATTGTGATCAAGTCGATGCCAATCCTGTTTATGTCGCCAAGGATGGGAAGTTTGCACTGTCAGACATAAACATACCGGCGCCCTTGCAGTACTGCAACCAAGAAGGATATTATCCATCAAACCTATTTGCTAGGAAGATAAAAGAAAAACAAAACTTTTATATTAATTGGACAAGTCGAATTTCACCAAATTTTTGGCAGCTGGCAGCCATTCCAATTCTGTTCCGCCAGATTTAAAAATGTAAATTTCAGAAAAAATTAGATATTGAGTCTTATTGTTCCACTCCACTAAATCGGAACTAGAGCTTCCGACGAACTAGGTCTTCGGCTCTCACGACCATTGAACGAACTAGGTTCCCTGGTGAATTATTAGGACGAACGAGGTCCTGTAATTTCCGTGTCTAGTGGGCGGGTGGTCCTCTCCGATGCTTCAGTCTTCAAATCTAACCTTCCTAGGGACAGACGGACTAGGTCTATTGCCCTGTAAGTGGAAGGTTTAACTTCAGCGGCCCATATTACTACACGTCCACCAGGTATGGTCGTGGCTCAATTAACCTTTCAATTTATCGCCTTCGACATCTCTTCCTAAAGATTGGCGGTAAGCTGTTCCAGCCCTGTCCAGGCTGTCTATCATTTATATTCAAAATTACATAGGATTCTCCGCTGAGTTCCCTCGTAACCATTATTATTTAAACGTAAATTACGTATACGACCTAAAACGCCATTCAGTTGTAGGCCCTACACCTTCTCTAATTGCTGCCGTTGGCAATCCTAATTTTCTTTCGCACTTTTCGAAATAAAAGTTGCTTCCGAACAGCCATCTCTCAGAGCCCATGCTCTTAATATTTGCCCTCGATGACAAATATCGTAGAAGAAACGGCCCATATGTGGCGGCAAAATTTGCACAT
The DNA here is from genome assembly GCA_927399465.1 of Sarcophaga caerulescens. Taxonomy (NCBI): domain Eukaryota; kingdom Metazoa; phylum Arthropoda; class Insecta; order Diptera; family Sarcophagidae; genus Sarcophaga; species Sarcophaga caerulescens. The sequence goes on from OV656867.1 coordinate 19,199,072, forward strand.
CACTACCAAGCTTTGCTACACTACTGGAACTTGTCGCATCCAACACTCCAAGTTCCCGAGAGGATCGAAACACCTCCCGGTGCGGCAAAGTGTGATGTCGCAAATCGCAGATCGAACAATCGAAATTCCGCCTACATTCATTCAACCTGTGACCAACATCGAAACAGTCAATACACGGGTTGTTCTGTTCTACTACCAAAAATCTTTGCCCAAGGTTCAAACGCTCTCGAAACGAACGCTCAAACTTGCAGCTCCAAATCTGCTGCAAACAACTACTCAAACTGTAGTATGGTTTCAAGGGTTACAAAGATTGCCAAAAACAGTCCTACGAATCAACCTGAATAATAAGCTGTGCTTGTATAAACGAAAATTATACCTAGGCACCGACAGGCTTATTACAGGAAGATTCCCAGCTAATTACAAACAATTTCAGCACACAATTAAAAAACGAAAGTATCTCAAAAATTTAGCAAACGGTCACCGTGACCATCCTGATCCACACAACGTGCTACTGCGACCGTCTTATCGCCTTACCGAAAATTTAACAAAAGTAATATACGTCAATTAAACGATGTCACGTACTTCGCGAAACTAAGCCAACAGGACGAATTCCCATGGCGCATAACCCGATACTTATTATGGATTCCTTATTTCAAGGTTACTCTAAAATCCAAATAAAAGTTCCAAAAATTGATGAGATGAAAAAGACCAGCTCCAAAATCCGGTTCGATTGGACCAAATGTTCGATTCGTGGACTGTATATGGGGGGAGAAAAGGACACTAAAAAAAGGAACCAAAAATTAGAAGGCTTCCAATGCACAACTACACCACAAAAACACCAAACACTTATCTTTTGCTGTTGCTTATTTGACGATCTGTTCCACTGTCTTTTTCTGTAATCTTCCACTTGTACCACAGCATTAGCAATATATTAAATAAATTTGTTTATTAATTTATATATGTAAGTTCACAGTTGTTTTTAAATGTTTGTTTTTTATTTATTTTAAATTGAAGGATTATACAAATTTAACTTTACTTTTCACAATAGTTTTATTAGATTATATTTTTTATATTTAACATTAAATTATCACAATTAAAATTATTGCACAAATATTAAACATCTTTAAAACAAATTGACAAATTAAAATGCATCCTTCTGGATGTTATAAAAACGAGTGAACAAAATATTAAAACAAAACAAAATCGAATGTCAAAAGAAATATACAAAAGCTTTAGTCCATATGGCAGCGCCCTCTGTTGACAAATTGTGATCAAGTCGATGCCAATCCTGTTTATGTCGCCAAGGATGGGAAGTTTGCACTGTCAGACATAAACAATTTGTTAAATTTAAATTTATATTTATCAGTTGCGTAAAAACTGAAAAAGTATGTTTTTGCATCAAATAGTACTTTTATAAAGAAAATATTTACTTTTCTTAATACACTTATGGTGTTTTTTTTTTTTTTTTTCTACAAAGAAAATGTCACCCTCTTACAAGGTAATATGCAATGCAATTTTTTATTTGAGAAGAACATAACACAAATTTTAAAAAAGGGTATGCCCTGTGTTTATCACTTATTAAGAAAATGAATGAGGAAATGCCAATTTGTTCAAAAGATGACGAAGATGAATCTAATAAGTGATTTATTTCAATTTTCGCAAATAAAATAGATGCAGCATGGATATTGCTAATTCAAAATATGTTGCATTTTTTGATTTGTTTTCAATAAAATATGTAAATATGAAAAAGATGTTGCCAGATCGCTAATTTTTCGACTTAATTTTTTAGCACTTTTTTATAACCAAAAGAAAATTTTTTAACACTGTTCTAACACTGAATACAATTTTTTTTTTATATTATTGACCATGTAGCTTTAAAAATATAATGTTTCCTTAATGTTACTCCACAAAACAATGAAAAAATTAACTTCAAAATTGGATAACGATACCAGGCGACTTTTTTTAAATTTCATCTGGTAGCCCTATAAATAAACAAAAGTCATCTGCTTTACAGGGCATTATCAGCACTCTCGATTTATACAGGGCATAAAATGCAATGCCCTCCACCATTGGCAAGTGCAAATTATTTAGAATAAAACATACCACCCTTTTAGAGGGCGAAACATTTTTAAGAAACAAACACAAAATTGCATTTTTTAAAATAAAATGCACATTTTTTGGTAGAAAAGAAAACACCATTACTTAATGGAATAGAAAAACTAACGTCTTATACATGTTCCTCATATACAAAACCAAAACAGTTGATTCGAAACGTAAAAGCCCCTTTTAGTTAAATGTAATAATAAAAAAGTACTGAAAGTGTAGCGAGGGTACTGTGGTAAATGAAATGGAACAGAACTGAAAAAAAGTACTAAAGTACTGATTTTTTTAACACTACTACACATACAATTGTTCCCTCTAATTCTCTCTCTCTCTCTCACTTTACAAAAGAAATTCTTCTACTAATACCAGTATCCTGTGTGTGCGTGTGCGGATATAATCCTTTAAGAATTTGTTGCCTTAAACTAAAACTTTAAATTTGTAAGCGTGTGTATAACGGAAATACAACATATTTTTTATTGCTCTTGCTCTCCAATTTTTTTTCCTTTCTTTTTCTTGTTCGCAATTCTAATACTACCCCATATGAAAATTGGTCACAATCCATATGCCAAACACGAAATCATCATCATCAGCATCATTTTCTTCTTCTTTTTTTTTGGTTTTTTTTGCTGTTATTTTATCTACACTTTCACACACTCGTAAGCGCTATATGATAATGCAAGAACACATATACAGTATGTATGTATGTAAGTAGACATGTTGGTAGGATATCTAAACTAAGCACTAACTCCTCTAAGTTTGTGCATGTAAATCGTGAGATATTCTCGTATTATTCTCTCATACTTTCGCTATCATCGACTTTAATTTGCATGGAGTCAATAGCGGTGTAGCATATGCTACACTCAGAGAAGTAAATTTCAAATCGTTTATGGTTTATTGCATTTTAAAATTTAAACTTTTAAATGGCCCACCCTTTATTTGGTCATAAGGCAAGCTATGATGCATTCCCGAACTAAACTATCAAAAGCAGGCTTATAATCAACGAGGATCAAATGGGTGAAAACCAAAACGAATTAAGCGTTTCATCTTCGATTATATTCTGGATAACAACAGTTCCGTTAACACCCTTGAAAAACATAATACCACAGCAATTGGAACAGACCGAATGGTCGCCTTACGTTGGTTGCCTTAACGAGCGTAATACTTATAGCATGTTATTGGGGATTCCTATACATTCCCACAACGGCCACAATATTATCGTCAATGTTATGAAGTATTCTAAGCAGATTTCTGGCAAAAACTCTGAGAGTAAATAAAAAAATTGCCATGAAAAGTTTCTCAAAAGCATGCTGTTCGGAGTCAACTTTAAACTGTAGGTGCCGCCACTTATGGATAAAAATATCACAAAAAACTATGTCTTAATCCTGACTAAAGGCTTGTAATGACCAATTATGTATGTACATATGTATTCTGAATTATACCCAATTATTTCGAAACGTGCATGACTATGCTGGCAGCGTGCTCTCAGCCGATGAAGCAGGTTGTGATGACAGGATCTATAAGATATCACAGTTGCTAGTGGTCTCAACATGTTCCTAAAAAATTGCAAATCATTGTTTAATTTTGGTCAGTGCCTGGAATCTGAGTCCAAGAAAGCATTACCTTTTCAGAAATTAATAAAGTTCCTCACCACTATACCTGATACAACAACATCCCAATACGTTTTCAATGTTTTTTCTATTCGATGGAATAGTTTCTTTGCAACGACTGATGGCAACCCTATCACACCAGGACTTGTAACGTTGGACAGTAATCTGCTTAACTGGAAATACTTGATTAATGACATGGCAAAACACAGCAAAGAAATGAGGTAATAAGTAAACAAGGAAGCTATTATGTTCCTTAAAGGAGAGGGAAAGGAATAAAAACTTATTGTTGAACACTAAACTGCAACCGTTCAAAGCGAAAGTGTTTAAAAAGCTCAATCTGATGCAGTTTTCTATGAAACTCAGATTTTTGTTTAAAATCCATTAATAATTCCATTTGTTTTCTTTCTTCCTGTCTTTCTTTTTATTATAATTTTATCTTCTTGCATTGTTTGTGACCTCATTTGTGTACTTTTAAACTTGCTGCAGTACCAACAACAACAACAACTACAATAACAATTGTATATAAAAATAAATTACAAAAAATTAACATTTTCCCCCAAAAAATCTAATTTTTATTACTTTTCTGTAGCCAAAAAACTTTCCTTCTCTTGTTTCTTTTTTTGTATAAATTTTGAATACAAGTAAGCAACAACAACAAGACAATATTGTGTAGCAAAGGAACAGGATTTATTCATGCTTTTTTAATGTAAAAATTTAATGTAAAGGTGTCATGTATGAGTGCGTTTATAAGTGTATACGTATGGTTAATATATTATATAAACACACACACACACATACAATATACATATATTCACGTGTAAGTGTGTGTGTAGTTATTATAGCAAAATATTCCTGGTGTACTTAAGTTTAGTTAAGCTTGTGTGTGACTTTTTCACTGCATGAACAGTTTTACTTTTTTTTTCTTTCGTCTTCTCGTCTTTTGCTTTTTTGTTTTCTTTTTTTTATGTTGCTGTTGTTATTGTTGGTGTTGCTACGTGTTTTGGTTTTAGTGGTTTAAGTTTCGTATTTTACCGGAATGGTAACACTCTCTTGGTACTTAGACACCTACAAACATTCAGGATCACATCACATCACATACATATCGGATGTAGAAAAAAGAAAGAAGAAGATTTTACCAATTGATTGCATCAGGCGCTTATATCTTGCATTACATAACTAAGATTGGCTTACGCTAGATGTGGTCAGAAATATAAGATTTTATACTAAGAAAACTGCTTTGATGTTATAGTGCCATCACTTATTTACAGTCACTGATAGTCTAACTAAGTTTATTCGTTAAGTTTTCGTTATAAAAATTAGAAATAAAATATTTATTCAGTTATGTAGTTCAATTTTGACTACAAAACCTGTTTGTTTCATTTAAAATTGGTCCATTACCGGAATCGAACTTTGGTAATAAATACGCTTTGACTTTAATGTGTGATCTTTCTAAATATTTAGTGACTATAGCCATACCGGACAAATCAGCTCGAACAGTTGCGCGTGCTATATTCGAACATTTTATTCTTGTTTATGGAAAAATGAAAGTTATAAAATCCGATTTAGGTACGGAATTTAAGAATGAAGTTTTGTCAGAACTTTGTAAATTTTTGGAAATAGATATAAAATTCTCGACTAGTTACCATCATCAAACATTAGGCACAATAGAACGGAATCATATAGTTTTTAATGAATATATCAGGGCATACATTGGTGAAAACTTGTCTGATTGGGATACATATTTAAAGTACTTCACTTTTTATCATAATACTTCCTCAAATACTGTTTTCGATAATAAATTCACTCCTTTTGAACTAGTTTTTGGAAGAAAAGTATCAATACTGAAACTAGAACTAATTTATAATATTGATAATTATAAAACAGAAATTAAACACAGATTGCAAAAGACAAACATATTAGCTAGAACTTTAATAGAAAACCACAAAAAAAGAAATAAAAGTTTTTATGACAAACATGCTAAACCCTTTGATTTAAAAATTGGTGATAATGTTCTGTTAAAAAAAGAACCTTATGACAAATTTAACAATATTTATGATGGTCGCTATATTTATAAAAAATATAAATTATGTTAATGTTACAATTTATAATAATAAAAAAAATGAGGAAAAAACTGTTCATAAGAACAGATTGAGAAAAATGTAAAAAAATTTAAAAAATATATGTATGTATACTCCATAAATATTTAAATATTATGTAAAAAAAAATTAATTAAGTAAATTAATAAATAATTTAAAAAATTTTTTTTTATTTTCTAAAACGGAAGGAAATCCCTATAAATGTATTTATTTTTAAGTATAGATTTAATTTAGTGATAAGGTAGTTTTAAAAATATAATTATAAATTAATTTTTTTTATATAAAAAGGGAGGTATAGTGCCATCACTTATTTACAGTCACTGATAGTCTAAGTAGTCTATTCGTTAAGTTAGATAAGTTTATTCGTTAAGTTTTCGTTATAAAAGTAGAAATAAAATATTTATTCAGTTAGTTCAATTTTGACTATAAAACTTGGTTGTTTCATTAAAATATCTTTGTGGTTACTTAACGCAGTATTATGAGAGCGTAAGTTAAAAATGGTCGCCATTAAAGAGAAAATTGTTCAAATTTGATAGTTTTACTGCACTAGAGGCGACAATGGAAGTTTGACAAATTAAAACTCCGTGCATGGATTCTGTCCTACATATGTTGGCAAACTATCTAAAAAAAAAATAACGAAATTCTTTAAGTTCAACTCTCATGTTAGATTGTAAATAAAAGTGTTACTCGGTTGTGCTGTTTCTAGGAACACAAAGATTATTTACGAATGCGCCGTCGGTTCTGTACCAAATGATTCACGCTAGTGGCCACGACACTCTTATTCGGATACATTCAAGATGAATGAATCTTTTTTTACTATGGGCAATTTCGTGTCAAGTGACCCAATTTTTAAAATCGATGTCTTCCGATTTGGATGAAATTTGCACCAAGGTTAGTACTATTGGATAGTAGGCCAGACACATATTTTCAGCTCTATCAGTCAAGAACTTTTTAAATTAATTTTTTTTCAATTTAGGCCCTTTTTTTTTTTTGTTCAAAAGAAAGTTTATACAATTTCCTTTAAGGCCTTTATAATCGCTTAATGGGATGCGATCTATCAAAAAAATTATTTTTTAACTCAAGAATAAGATTTTTCAATATTTGGCACATGTACCATTTTTTTCCCCCATTTTTTTTCGAACTGGAGTTTTTTATTTTTCCTCAAAAGAAAACTTAGACCATTTCTTTCAAGATCTTTGTGGGCACTTAGTAGCAAGAGGCATATCTATAAAAAAAAATATTTTAACTCAAAACCAAAGTTTTTTAATTTTACCATATGCACTATATTTTTTTTAATGGATGTTTTTTTTTTTTGCTCAAAGAAAGCTTAGTTGTTTTCCTTTAAGAGCTTTGTGGCCACTTAATGGGATGCGAGTGGAAAAACTTTAGCATGCGAAACTGAAGCTCTAGTAACTCAATTTTATCAGCGAGATGATATGAGTCGAATTATGCCAGGAATGAAAGACTGGGTGTCTGTTCGAATCGATGGCCAGAAAGTCAAAATGCAGAAAAAAAAGGCCCAAATTAAAAAAAAGTTAAAAAGAAAAAATAATTAAAAAAAAAAATAAAAAAAAATTTTTTAAAAAATTAAAAAAATTATTTTTGGAAAGATTGAAGAAATAGCTATCTAATATCGTTTAGAAAATTTTTGCTAGGACCAATAGCTGAAAAGTTACACACATTTAAAAAAAAAACCTGTATGACCAAAATGTCCAACTTTGACCCCCCCCCTCTAAATCCGGCAGTTCTTGACTGATAGAGCTGAAAATTTGTGTCTGGCCTACTATCCAATAGTACTAACCTTGATGCAAATTTCATCCAAATCGAAAGACATCGATTTTAAAAATTGGACACGAAATTGCCCTATATATATATAATTGGTCGATCAGGATTACAACCTAGCTTCTCTCACAGTTTAAAGTCGATACCGAACGAAAGATTTTTGAGAAACTTTTCATGGCAATTTTATTTACTCTTCGAGTTTTTGTCAGAAATCTGCTGAGAGCAAGTCGCCGAAGAAATATTTGTTCATATTTTCGTTTTGCTTGAGATGTCTGAGCTAGAGTTTGAACCGTAGCCTTACGTCGAATAAGCCTACTATCCTTAGAACTACATTCAAATAATGTGCTGGCAATATCACCTACATGTTCTCCAAGCGTATGTTCTATCCGAAATGATTTTCTACGTAAAACGTAGACAATTGTAAACGAAGATTTAAAGTTTTGTTTCGCGTTTTCGTAAGCTTCTATGACTCGCAATCGTAGGTAGGTAGGTTGGAGTGGAAGCTTTGATACCAAAAGCTCACTTGAGCATGCATAGTGGCCCGTTGTGACGCCACAGGTAAACGCAGTCTCCGCACTGACCAAGTTCTACCAAACTGGGGAAGAAGTTGGTCGGCGCAAGGACTGCATCGCAACCGTATAAACACTACGAACTTTATTCTCTGAACCGCCAGACTTTGCCAATGAATCCAATAAATGTCGCATCCTATCCATTCGATTGGATAGATCATCACATGTTCCTCCAACCATAGCGATTATGCCAGCAATATAGCCGAGTAGTTTTTAATACAGTGATCTGCTCAAACTTTAGCTAAATCGGTCAAGTTTTGTTCATCTCTATAGTTATGAACATTGCTTTAGCCACCTTTATTTCTTGGTCCACGCTTTAAGCATTTTCTCCTAAATCTGTTTAATGTTTAACAATGTATTGTTACGTGTTTACCTATTAAAAAATATTTAAAATATGAGCTCGTACATTGCAAATAAAATAAAAATAAATCTGTGTTTAGTTTTAATTAAAATTCTTTATTATTCGCACAATTCTGTGTGCCACTGTTCACAACTTGATGTAAACAACAACAATCGCTTTCTTTGTAACTCCTCTGTTTATACCCTTTGCATAAACAATAACAACAATTATTCGACAGCTCTTTGTAACGGAGATCTGCAAACCACGATTACTCTCTTCAAACGCACCGCGTCTTCACACAAGACTGATTGAACTTTACTAACTCACTCGCCTGCTTTGCTTTGCCTTTTATAGGGCAGGGTAAACAGTCTGATGAATGTTCTTGAAGGCCGATATTCGTGACTTCGCCTTCTTTAAATCTCTATAAATGTAAACATCGTTGTTTACGTTTATTCATGCAGTGTTGTTGTTATATTCTTGTTTTCTTGTTTACCATTTTTTTATGCTTGTGTTTGTTGTTATATTAAGCAGTACGATAATTTGTAAACAGGTTTGTTAACTGCATTGTTTTGTTTTTGTAAGTTTTGTTTATAATTTTAATGTTAACCGATATAAAACCAAAATACCAGAATCTTGATTTTTCATTTTCATAACAATATAATGAAAACAAATTCTGAGATTTCTTTTAACTACACCTTCTGCAACACCTTCATGCATGTACTTGCAAGTGGTAAAGTATTTGACTTATTTGAAGAAATATCCAGGTATGTGTGCCTGTGTGTATACGTGCATGTGTATGTATATAAATTTTGTTATGCCATACATACATACATATATATTTAAAATACATTAACAAAACTGCACTTGGCTCACTTATGTTTGTGAGAGAATTTCGAAGAGCTGTATCTATCGTATATGCATGAGTATAAGTGAGTGTGTGTTTGGAAATAAATGTATAAACACGTACTGTAGACGTGTACATGAGAGTTATTCTGTATTTTCATTTAAAAAACATTATGCCTGTAATGCTCAGGTACTTGGTTTCCTTTTTCAGTTTTGTAATATTTTTCCACCTAAAAAGGTGTACATACAGCACATACAACTTAACTGTCATTGGTTTGGTCGTTTAAAAGGAGGAATTCAGAATTCTATTGATTTAAACATTTTTGTACAAAAAATAAATTAAAAATTTACAACAAATTTACAATAAAACCGCACAAACTATGTACTTAAGTACCAAGGACTGCCTCCTCTCAGCAGTCTTGTGGCCAACGCTGTCAGTGGAAATAATTGCCATGAAAAAGATTCTCAAATCAGAGGATTTGCCAGAAACCTGATCAGAGAAGGTCGTTGAAAAAAAAAATTTGTTCTTATTTCGTTGTGTTAGGGATGTTGGGAATATCGAAGTTGTGGTTGAGAGTGTGCGTGAGATTCCATCAAAATCAACTCGTCATCGAAGGGCATTGAACAATTCACATACCAGTTTACATAGAATTTTGCGAAAAGGTCTCGGTATGACGGCTTACAAACTTCAATTGGTTCAAGAGTTGAAGCCGCATAACCAGAAGCTTTGTTTTCACTTCACTTGAGCCAACGAGAAACTGAACGTTGATGTCCATTTTGCAAAAAAAAAATTATCTTTACGGATGAAGCTCATTTTCATATTGGTGGGTACGTTAATATGCAAAATTTGCCGTATTTTAGGCTCAGAAAACCTTGTGGAGTGTAGGCATCATTAGCCCATATTTCTTTAAAAATGAGGTTCTCGCAAACATTACGGTCAATGGAGACACCTATCGCACCATGATAACCGATTCTTTGTACCCGCTCTTCATGGTATTGATGTGAACGGTGTTTGGTTTCAACAGGATGATGCAACTTCCCACACATCTTATGCCACAATCGATTTATTGCGTCAAACGTTTGATGGCCGTTTAATTAGACGAAATAGTGATGTCAATTGGCAGCCAAGAGGCTGCGATTGGACACCGTTGGACTATTTTCTGTAGGGCGCCGTTAAAGAAAAGTGTAATGCCGACAAACCAGAGACAATTGAGCATTTAAGGGCCAACATTCGTGATGCCATTGCCGAGGTACGACCCCATATACTCGAAAAAGTGCACGAAAATCGGTCTGAGCCCCGTTCCGGCAGCCGTATGAATGAAATAAGATTCCCATTTGTAACCGGAACAATTGTACTTCACAACAAACAACATAAATTTGGCAAAATTTCCAACCGTTTTTGTTTTATTGTATTTATAAATTGGAATTCAATGGCTCACCTTTTATTTGACGCACTCTTTATTCCGTTCCGGCAGCTGTGAGGCTTTCCAACCAATCGGAATCGTCATAAAAGGGATTCACCAATTGCTAGGCGAGTTTATGGTAGCAGTTTTTGTAAAACAATTGCCGAGCAATAGAGTCAAACAAGTACATACTGCTCTGATGTTGAAGTCAAGTTCTAAGTACCCAGATAACCTGAGCTTAAGGTTGAAATATTTAAGTCCTCCGTATAAAGCAAACTTTCTGAAATACTGTGGCATTTTATATGGATCGTCTCCTTGTTCATATTACCAATTTCAAACACTAAACCATATTCAGTTTCGCTTACAATACATCATCTTGTACGACGGCTTAAATTTAAACCGGAAAGGAATAACTTTTGCGAAGCGAAACATGGCATAAAAATGAATTCAACTTGAATTTTGTAAACCATTCCTGCACACACACTTTCAAAATCTTATAAGCAGGCATTCATTAAATGAAACAGTATTCACCGACATATTCACTCGAAGTTACTCTTACAATTTTAAAGTTACAAGAAAAGGAAGCAAAAAAGAGACAGAAAAAGTTTCACTTTTTAACTTTTCGAAAATTTTGTTGGCACTTTAAAGTGTGAAATTTCCTTGGGGATGCATTAAATATTGAAGGCTCCTTCAATTTATTTATTTTCCAAAAATTGTTGCTATTGCTGGTTTTATTGCTGCTGCCGCTACTGCTGCTACTACTGTTAAAGTCATCGAAAAGAAGACCACAAGCGCAAGCAAAATAGGGCCATGTACCATAAATGTAAATGACAGGTTGTGGTTTAAAAACTTGCTGACACATTTCAACAAAGGAAACGTGAGAGATATAGAGAGAGAGGGAGGGAGAAATAGAGAAAGAAGGTTCAGTTTTAAGGTAAGAAAATATAAGAAAAAATCTTCAAAATTAATATCGGCATACACATCTGCACAGTATGACACAGTGCTCTTAACCCTAAACCAGCAAAAAGAAATATACTCCTTTGCAATGCCTCCAAAAAAAACACGCACGAGTTTCTATGCAACAATAATATATTTTGTTGGAGCACATACATACATAATTGGTCATTACAACCCTTCAGTCAGGTTTACGACCTAGCTTCTCACACCACTTATGTTGTGTGCGTTAACTTTTATACACGAGTGGCGGGACCTACAGTTTAAAGTCGACTCCGAACGAAAGTTTTTTGAGAAGCTTTTCATGGCAATTTTATTTACTCTCAGAGTTTTTGCCAGAAATCTGCTGAGAGGAAGTCGCCGAAGAAATATTTTCATATTTTCTTTTTGATGTCTGACCTGGGATTCGAACTCGGGCCTTCAGTCTTATAAGCCAACACACTACTTACTAGACTACGGCGACTTGGAGCACATAGTTTGTACAAATATTAAATGTTTTACTAGAATACGTTTTAAGATCAGAAATCCAAAAAAAAACTTCGAACTTGTCTGCCTAGCACCTTTCTAGAAGGACTCACATGCAATCTCAGTACATTCTGCCTCCAAAGAGAACATTTATATCGGCTTCAAAGATGTTGTAATACAATCTCATAGTAATGGTTCCAATTTCTCAAAATCGAAAAATTTTACTTATGAGCGAACTCCGCTTAATTTAAAATCCTCCTCTAGAGGTACGGGTATGAAGTGGGCGTATTTTTTTTTCTTTTTTTTTTGTGAAAAGTTTTAAAGTATCGGCCATTGCTGGTTACACATTTTTTCCATCTGTTAGGCAATTTGTGGATTTCATGCCAATAAAACTACTCGTCTTTTGAAGCAAACCAATTACTCATCCAATTTTCGATTTCCTCATAGGAATCGAAGAGCTGCTCAGCCAAAGTGTGTCCCTTCAATGAAAACAAATAGTAATCGGAAGGAGCCAAGTCTGCTGAATAATACGGGTGGGGTAGCTGCCACCCCACTCTAATGCTTTGATTGTATGCTCAATCAATTTTGCTTTGTGTTCAGATGCATTGTCCAGCTGCAAAGTCGAATCTTATGGCCTACTCTGGCCGTTCTTCGATCAATGCATACTTCAAATTGATCATTTGTTGTTGATAGCGATCGGCATTAACGGTTTCGCCAGGTTTTGGGTGCACCTGTCTTGCCTCATCAGACACATAGCGTTGCCTTCCTTTCGAAACGATCTGGTCGGTTGCAGTCGAAGTTGATGGTTTTCCCGAATTAACCCATGATTTTTTCCATGACATTTTTCACAGCTCCTGCAGAAATCATTTGCTAGAATACCGATTCTTTCAGCATGCCTTACAAAAGGACATACGACTTAGGGGCGGAAGTGACTCGATCCTCTCCTAAACAATACGTGTCCAGCAGAATCTAGCAAAATTGTACCTACCCTCCTGCAGACAACGATATTGTGCTTCCCTGTAAAACGAATGGATAATATCCATGTAACTGAAACAATCGGAATACCTATGCCCTGTTGAAGATTGAGAGCTCTGGCTTGCCAGTTCATCACCAATGCAATTTCCAATGATATCTTTATCTCCCGGAACCCTATATAAGAGTAACCTTTGAATGGTTTTAAATTTCTTTGAGAAATCCCCCTACATTGAAGGACAAGAACGGACTACGTTCGTTTGAGACTTAATTGCAGTCTGGCTGTCCGAATAAAGCAAGAGATTTTCAGTGAAAATTCCGACACACAACAACTATTACGCCACTTTCAAATACTGCATATTGTGGGTAGTGATTAGAAATCCAAACGTGGTATTATTTTTCTGAAGTTCTGATTCATTCACACGACAGACTTTATCGACATAGTTGAACTAAACATCTGGTTTCGAAGACCTCCCAATGTTCCAAGTAATAGCACCTGTGACTTCCCATTCAAGTTAACATAATCCAAAAATGTTACAATCTCACAACAGGCACTTTCTTGTAAAGCAGCAGTAATCGTTGATTGAGTAAAGGCGTATAAGTTTTCAAAAATTAATCATAAAGATGTTCCTGGTCCTCTCAAAATAGCATACAACTTCGACAACCTCGAAAGAGTATGGGCAACATAAGCCAAAAGCCCTCACAAGTCACATTTGAGATGCTCGCTTTGCATAATGAAATACACACACAATCTCTCTCTCTTTAAAATCTCTCATAAAAGAAAAGTAAGTAAGCGCTTGAATAGAAGACTTTTTAAATAAATAGAATTTTCTCTACATACAACATCAATTTCGCCCCAACCCTCGCATATTTATTTTATTCGTTTTATTTTTCAGTGTGTTTTTCTACTTGCAGTTTGGTGAAGTACTTTAATACCCGGACTTAATTCATCCCAATAACGACGACGCCGACACAGGATGACAATAATGAAAAAGGTGTGTTTGTAGGGCTGGTTCCACCGCATCCGCAAACTTTGAATGACAAACCGCACAAAACCTACAAAACAAGAGTTTAATGCACACACACTCGTCTCCTTCGTGTTTTCCCTTATGGTTGCATAAGTTTTAAAGGTGCAGTTATTGCGGCAACAACAGGAACAACAATTAAAACCACAACAACAACAACAAACAAGAATAATTAAAGAATTCTGTCTTTATAAGGCGAATATAAAATGCGAAAAACATCAACAAACCATAACAAGAAACTACGGGCAGACGTATGTACGTACGTTTTTCATCTTATTTCTGTTCGTGTACATTACAGTGCGTACTCTACAAATGAGTGTGGCAAGTATTCTACAAATATTCTCTTCGGATATGTTAAAGAACAGCAGTGACATCCAACAAAGCCTTGTCCAATATATCATAGATGCTCAAAGCTGCGAAAGATGTCAAACACCAGCGAACTTCCTGTTACCTCTTGTTGAAACCTTCCCACTAACCCTATGTGTCTGCTTATAGCATAAAAGAGGTTCCATTATAAATATCCCTAAGAAGGAAGAGCTTCTCAACTGAAGATAGTGAAAAGGTACACCTGTTCTTAGTTCAGTAAGTGGCGCTTGTTATCCGCAAGAGGATTTCAGATGCTGCAATAAAAAATCAGTTGCCTTCCATTCTTGAAGGCCTTACGTCGATCATATTAATACACTCCGAATAATTGTTGAGCAATCAACGGTGTGGCAAACTCCTCAATACCTGGTCTACCCGATCTCTACCTATGCTTCGAATAAACTTTTGACTCCACAATTTAGTACGTTTACGTTTACTTGCTCCTTACAAGGATGCTAAAAGTCGAATTATATTTGAAATTGAATACCTTTAATTTAATGTATAAACTTTGTAATAAAGTGTTTTTCATAATTATAGCACCACCCTAATTTTTTGAATTTCTAAAAAGTACATTTATAATAACAAAAACAAAACATTTGATTATGTGTAGTGTTAACGTAAAAGAAAAAATAACACTAAATTTTTCAAATTGTTACCGCAATTTTTAATTCAGTATAAAAATTAAGGTTTTTGGTCTTTGCATAATTATAGCACCAGTCTCAGTTTTGTTAAATAAGAAGCTTTATTTACCAAAAATGTTGATACTTAAAACTTAGTAATCCCTCTCTTAGAGCTTATTAAATTAAATATTCGATCTTTCGTTATCGTATAAAGATTATTCAATATTTCTCCGTCTATTTTCCCCCATTCTTCGATTATTTTTAATTTCAAATCTTCAACAATGGTAAATTGTCTGTTATTTGAATATACTCTTCGGACAAGAATTCCCCAAACGTTTTCAATAACATTCATGTCAGGAGAGCAAGCTGGCCACGATAAAACCTCAATAGATTGGTTACGGAATCATTCCATACTCAGTCTGCTGGCATGAATTCTGGCATTGTCCTGTTGGAAAACATAATTTTTTTCATTATTTTCTCTCAAGAAGGGGCGCAAACTACAGCTAAGAACAGTATGTACTCTGTACTATTCATGTACATGGATGGAAACTGAAGTTCGGGGCAACCACTTGAAGAAATAGCCATGAGGCTACCTCCCCCATAATTTCTTTTAGTAAAATACTTTGGTTCCTGTCTAAGGTCACGCCAGTAATATCGATAGGCATTTGGTCCATCTAAGTTCACTATTTTTTTATCAGAGAATATGATCTGAAGACAAACAATTTTATATTCATTGTTTGTTATTATTGAAAAATTACTCTTACATTCTGTCAATTCCTATCCATGTTAAGTTCTGCAAATTCGCATCTTTCTTTTTTGTGCATAGGAAGTAAATGTGGAGAATCTTCTAATTTTGTCTTTCGATGTTAAGATTGCGTTTAACTTTTCACCAGACGGTTAAAATGCTGACGGCCTGGTCAAGAACTTGAGAAATTTCACAGCAACTTTTTGATGTACCGGAAATCTCCCTTGCGATTTTAGGTGCGCTGCGCACCGAAAGCTTTCTTGGGCGACCCGTATGTTTCGTCTTACCATATCCGTCTGGGTTTTACAGAAAATTTATGACCACTTTGTAAGATCTTCCAATTTTTCTTGTGAAGGCACGTACTGAAAGAGATTGGTCTTTTAAAACTAAAATCTGCCCCTTTCCAACACCACTCAACATTTTCTTGGGCGGAATGTGTAATTAAATATTACTTTTATTATTAGAAACAACAAAACAGTAAAAAAAATCAATAATTTTTCTTCCCCGGTTTTTAGAACTGATGGTGCTATAATTATGCAAAGATCAAAAACCTTAATTTTTATACTGAATTAAAAATTGCGGTAACAATTTGAAAAATTTAGTGTTATTTTTTCTTTTACGTTAACACTACACATAATGAAATGTTTTGTTTTTGTTATTATAAATGTACTTTTTAGAAATTAAAAAAATTAGGGTGGTGCTATAATTATGAAAAGCACTTTATTTATCGAAAAATAATTAAAAATATAAGAATATATTGAAAAATTTAAGTGTCCCTATTATTTTTCCAGGCCTTTATTTTACAATTTTTTTAAGAATTTGGCAGAGCTAGTCAAATATTTTTATTTTATTAGTTAATCTATTTGAATACCTTTAATTTAGTGTATTTATTTTGTAATATTTGTGGAAAAATAATTAAAAATATAAGAATATATTGAAAAATTTAAGTGTCCCTATTATTTTTCCAGGCCTTTATTTTACATTTTTTTAAAGAATTTGGCAGAGCTATTCAAATATTTTTATTTTATTAGTTAAACTATTTGAATACCTCTAATTTAATGTATATACTTTGTAATATTTATGGAAAAATAATTAAAAATATAAGAATATATTGAATAATTTAAGTGTCCCTATTATTTTTCCAGACCTTTATTTTCTTTTTTTTAAAAATTTGGCAGAGCTAGTCAAATATTTTTATTTTATTAGTTAAACTATTTGAATACCTTTAATTTAGTGTATATGCTTTGTAATATTTATGGAAAAATAAATAAAAATATAAGAATATGTTGAAAAATTTAAGTGTCCCTATTATTTTTCCAGGCCTT